>JAJOZX010001581.1:592500-836549 GCA_023014485.1 Bathynomus jamesi | reverse complement strand
CACAGTGCCTCCCCCCTCCTCACACAGCCTCCTCTCCAATGCCTGTCACGGACTTATCGAGGCACCGAACGGAAAGAGACAGCACCAGTTCTCCCGTAGGAACGACTCCTTCTTCCCTCTCCTCCTGTTCGGAGCTTTCCTCCTCCTTACCACCTTCGCAGCAAATTTCATCCCTAGTTTCATCGGCTCCAAGTTCTATGCCACAGTCCTCTCTCTTCTCTGACAACACAAATAGTTTCTTCTCTCAGCAAACCCTAAGCCTTCACGAGGGTCTTCCTGTGTTTGAGTCATCGTCGGTCGAACAAATGCAGCAGCAGCAGCAGCAACGGAAAGACCAAGACGAACGTGAACCGGAGATCCTTCTGCCAAAAGAACCTCGAATTTCCTTTCCTACTTCCCTCACAAATGGAGAACATAATCACATCCCGTCAGGTAAGTTTTGGAGTCTCGCAAATAATTCATTAAAGGATTTAGAAATTGTTACTATCTTGCATGGCTTTTAATTCTGGGGAGAAGACAAAGAAACAAAACTTAGTTCAAACTGATGATAAAGTAGCAGCAGTAAAAATTTATTATATATACGGCCTTAATAATGTATGAAATATACATACAATACTTTAGTTGCATTTACTTGTTCAAAAAAGATGTAATTACGATCTATCCAATTCTAATTCTTCTCGGCTCTTTCTGGCATCTAGCTAAGAACCTCTTTAACAACTTGCCGTCTCTTCTCCTGACAAAACTGAACTCTTCGCTCAAACTTTCGCCTCCAATTCATCCCTGGACAATCCAGTACTGTTCCTCCATCTCACCCCCCTACTCACTGTCTGAAATTAGAATCTGTTCTAAAGATGTTTTTTCTGCCCTATCTGGGCTCAACTCTAGGAAGGCATATGGTTCTGATGGTGTTCCTCCTGTTCTTAAGAACTGTTTCTGTGCTGATACCCTGCCTGCCTAGGCAAACTCTTTCGTCTTTGTCTTTCATCTGGTACTCTTCCTTCCTGCTGAAAGTTCGCTTTCATTCAGCCTGTCCCAAAGAAGGGTGACCGCTCTCAACCCTCCAACTATCGTCCAATTGCTTTGATTTCTTGCCTTTCCAAAGTTTTTTAATCTATCCTTAATAGGAAGATTCTTAAACACCTTTCTTCTCACAATCTTCTTTCAGATCGTCAGTATGGATTCCGCGAGGGATGCTTTCTCT
This sequence comes from Bathynomus jamesi, assembly GCA_023014485.1. Taxonomy (NCBI): domain Eukaryota; kingdom Metazoa; phylum Arthropoda; class Malacostraca; order Isopoda; family Cirolanidae; genus Bathynomus; species Bathynomus jamesi. The sequence continues at coordinate 835,348 of JAJOZX010001581.1, read as the reverse complement.
ACTGGCGATCTTCTTGCATATATCTGGCTCTTCGCCATCCTCCTTTCGGGATTTCGGTGCAACTTTTGCTATTGCGCTAGACATATCGAAATCTTTTGATAGTCTGGCACAAATCTTTAACTTCAAAAATGCCCTCCTTCGGTTTCTATCCTTCTATCTTTGCCTTCATCTCTATTTTCCTTTCTGGCCGATCTATAGCTGCAGTTGTAGATGGCCACTGTTCTTCTCCTAAAGCTATTAACAGTGTTGTTCAGGGTTTCTGTCCTGTCACCCACTCTTTTATTTATTAACAATCTTTTAATTTGCACTTCCTGTCCTATTCACTCCTATGCCGATGATTCCACTCTTCACTTCTCCATCCGCTTCCCAAAGTGTCCCTCACAGTAGTCGCTTCATGATTCGCATGAGGCGGCCATGGGACACCTGACCTCTGATCTTTCTGCTATATCTGATTGGGGCAGAGAAAACCTTGTGGCTTTGAATTCTCGTGATCTTTCGTGGAAAGATCACGTATACTTTTTCTAAAACAGCTTCCAAGACGTTAGGTGTGCTGTACTGCCTCCGTGGTTTCTTCACCCCCCCTCAGTTGCTGTCTCTGTACAGGGTTTTGTCCCCCCCCCCCCGTATGGAGTATGCTTATGTGTAGGGTGGTTCAACCCCCACAGCCGTACTACTTGACCGGGTGGAATCATAAAGGCTTTTCGTCTCATTTCCCCGCCTCATACTGATTGTCTTCAATCTCTCTCTCACTCTCTCTACTATCTCTATCATAACGGACATTGCTCTTCTGAACTCTAATTGCATGCCTCCTCCTTTAAGGAGAGCACGCAGTACCAGACTTTCTACACTTTTTCATTCCTATGCTTTCCAACTATCTAATGCCAGGGTTAATCGGTATTTTCAGTCTCATCTACTCAACTGGTCAACTCTGGAACAGTCTTCCTCAATCCATCTTTCCTCCTGTCTATGACCTCTCATCTTTCAAACACTGTCTAGGCATCTTGAAAACCCCGGACTTTGATTTTGGCTCTTCTATGGAGGGGCGACTTTGCGGGCTCTTGCTCTTGGCCCGTCCTTCCTGCATTAAAAAAAGTATTTTGTCCGACGATCGCTCGTCACGCGTCAGGCTCGTACCCCTATATGTGTGGTATTGGCTTGGAGAGAATTACTTGAGCTTTTCATCTCTCGTAGCCAGGTACATCTGGCTCATCTGGTATTATTCTCAACCAAGACTGTTTTGAAGCCTCGCATGAATACCAGTTGTATTTATTTCTTTAGACAACTGGTTAAATAGTCTTGGCCCTCTGACAACAAAGCTATTTTCCTTCAATGTTGAGGCTGTCCCTTGTCTACCCTTCAATTTGGAAACTATTTCTTAATTCTTATTTTCCTGCATTATCTGGATAGTTAAGGGTTCAGTTTCAGGTTGGGTAACAATTTTCTATTTTCCTGTGTATATTTTGGTGTACATCATCAATTTAAGTAATCTTCCTTCGTAATTTAGTTCTTTGTAGCCATTTATCTTGGCTGGGAAATTTTACTTTTTTATATATGGGGACGTTGACAGTAATATTCCAGATGTGGGTGTGATAAGCGTTTTCAGCAAGGTGGTAATTATAGTCTTCTTTTATAGGCCCTTAGTATATATGACGTCATTATTATTCCTACATTACTATTTTTTTTCTCCTCGAATTTTCACTTCAGTCAGTCCATAACCCCTAAATTTTTTGCTTTTGAATTTCTCTGAATTGCCTCTTTATTTGGGGTAAAGTAGACTAGGTTTTAATTTTTTCCGTACATTAAGTATTGACCATCTCTACATTGTATCCCTTGTAGGAATTCTATAGTGGCGCTCATAAGTATTCATAGAGAAATATTTCAGTTATATTCGTCCTTATTTCTCGTACCATGTTAGAGGATAGTTATAAAGTTTTTGATGAATTAATTTTTTTTTATTTGTTAAATTTAACTCCAACATATAATGTAAAACAACAAAGAAATTGGGGAAAATTAAAAAAAAAAAATTAAAATTCAAAAGTTTTCATACATTTATTGAAAAAATTGTTTAATGTACTGTGTGTGCACCATAAACTTGAAATTTTAAAAATTTGTTATCAGTAGTTGGCGCTGGCTGTTTATTGATTAGAGACTGTTGGCTATTCTGAATTATAAAATTTTCTGCGAATCTTCATGGAAGATGAATGACTGTACTAGGCATCAGTAACCAATGGGGTCGTCGTCGTCGTGTAAATAGCTGTCTACAGACCTTGATCCCTTGTTGCTGCTCACGAGTCTGTAAAGAGTTATAGGAAGATAGAACAACAACTTCGATTTCTATTTACGACGGTTGATGAGGTTATATAAATAAATGGAAAAGCTTTGGAACAATCAAAACTCTACCAAGATGTGAACGACCTCTTTAGATTTCAGAACGTACAGCTAGACGGATTGAAGGAATGGCCGCTGCGAATCCACGAGTGACTACGGGTGATATTTGCCAAACATTAAAACAAAGATCGCTATTCATCCTTCTATTGTACGTCGTACAATGTGGAAGAATGGTCTACATGAAAGAAAACCTCTGCTACGAAACACGAACAAAGAAACTCTATTAAAGTATGTCAAGGATCATCAAAAGGATTGATTTGCAATCTGGAGGAATTCTCTGGACAGACGAGACCAAAATTGAATTATTCGGGAACACCAAACAACGGTATATTTGGCGAAAATCAAATATTGCATTCGAAGGGAAAAACGTCCTACGGTTAAACGTGGTGGTGGTAGTTTGCTGCTTTGGAGATGCTAAATTTAGCAGGGCTGTGGAGTCGGCACATAAAAAACCGACTCCGACTCCGACTCCTCAATTTTTTGTCTATCCGACTCCGAAGGTATATTAATTCTAAATCTGCTATGATGATAATTACATAGAGGCATTTCATCACCACCACGTGCATGACTCCAGATTCCTGGGATCTTGGGAGCATTGCTCCAGTAAATTTGACCATGAGAAAAAGTAAATTTGGGTTTGGGTTTTGTTCATCCGCTAGACGTTATGCAATTTGTTTGCGTATACGTTCTTGTACAAACCAATTTTTTTAAATTACAAATTTAGTTATTTTAAGTTTAGTTGGTAATTCCATATTTAACAATTATTTTTATTTTTTGTTAAGCTTCAATGTTTTGATAATTAAAATTTTATTAAAACGTATATTTTTTTAATATAAAATTATCAGGATTGGACTATGTTCCATTGATCTCGGCCAGGTTTGATAAATTGGCCAGATAATTACTTGTGCGGTTTTAAGTAATCCACCATGACTCTAGAATTGAAAAGTTTAGTTAAGTTTAAACTTACTTTTACTTACTTTAACTTACCTACTTTTACTTACTTTCCTTACTTTTACTAAGTTTAAAGCACTTACTTTCATTGTACTAACTTTTACTTATTTTGTTTACTTATTTTGTATTTTTTCAGGTAGTCAATAATCAATAATGGATCCTAATATTGATGAAGTTGGAGAGAAAAGTGAGGGTGTTAAAAGGGGTTACTTTTGTGGTCAATGCAAGAACAAATATTCAAAGAAGCAAAACTGGAAGGAACATTTTAATTCCAAAAAAATATTTGTTACAATACAAGAGGTCCCAGAGTTTGGGCCCACAGCTTAGATATTGCAGTAAAGAAATACCAGGATGAAGTGCAGCAAAGAGATACGGCAAAGCAGTCATTTAGTTTGTTCACAAAATGTGCTAGTGCTAGACCTCAGAAAAATGAACCAACTTCATCAACTGCTAATCTAGAAAATGAAACTTTTTCACTAGATGTTTCACAGACTGAAGAAAGTGCTTCTCCTCCACCTAAGAAACAAAAGGTAAGTGAGGAATCTGCGCATCAGACTAACAAAACTGCTTTAGAGGAATTTGAAAATTCCCAAATCCAGAAGACATTGAATGCAATTTTGCGCCTAACAAAAGAAACTCACCAAGCTGTTGTGGTTAATAAAGAGAAGAGTCAAAATATGCCTTCAAGTTCAAGTGTTGCATCCAAATCTAATAAAGCAAAAAGCAACAAATTTGACATTTCCATAGCCCATTTAAGCAAGTGTAAATCAATACAAGAAATCCTGAACAATGATTTGATCAAATCTACATTCAAATTGGTGGAAAAGAAGGATCTAGGGCATGCTGATAATTCATTTTCAGTACCAAGTGATATAATGGAAAACATTGCAAATAGTGACACTAATATGCCTGATGTAGATATAGCTGTTGAGGATGAAGATGATGATAATCAAGAAGATATTGATGATGCTTCTGATGATAAAATGTTTACATTATATTGCATAGCTTGCACAGACCCCAAAGCATGTGCTTCAGACAAACATTCTAACATAAAAGGTTACTTCAATGTTAAAGATTTAACCTATGTATGCAAACAAGGAGAAAATCAAGAGAGATGGTTTAGAAATCTGAAAACCCACCTGAAGACACATTTAATTAAACTTCAGCATCATCAAAGAGCTGCTGTTTATGAAGTGATGAAAACATATTCTCGGAACACTACTAAACGCATAGAAGACTTATGTGGCAACATCTTATACTACATAATGAAAACAAACACTGCATGGGCTCTATATCCAGTACTTCTAGCTGTATTACATAGGTCAGGTTGTGAGGTTGGAAATTTGAATCATAGCACACATGCGTGCGAGACAATTTGTGAGCTATTAGATAATCAACTTAAAGAACAAACTGTAAAGTGGTTCTTAGAACAAACTTCAGTAACAATAACAGCTGACATTGGAACAATTTTGGGATTAAGCATGCTAGTTGTATTAGTTATGAGTGAAGAAGATAAGACTGTAAAACTTGCTGGGATAAATTTAGTACGCAGCAAATCAGGAGTTTATTTGGCCAATGAAATTTTTGATGTGTTGAAGTCTCCTAATCACTTGAAACTATCTGAAGAAGCAATTAAATCCAAGGTATCTGGAATGGTTGGAGATGGGGCTTTTTGTAAGGACAAAGAGCCATTTAAAAAAGAAATGAAAAAGTTGTTTGGAGATAATTTCAAATTTCGATGGGACTTAATGCATCTTGTGAACAGAGCCCACGTTGATGCATTGAAGAAAATTTGTAAACTAAGTGAGCTTTTAGACTTTATTCAGAATCACTCTTCAAATCTGAGATCAGGCCTTGACTATACCAATATGGTTCTTGACAATATCATTGGTTTTAAGAGACCAAAACTCAAATCTGATACTCGCATGGTTAATTACGAATTTGATCAATTTGACAGATTTGTGCAAAATTGTGTTTTTTTTTATCATCCACAAGAGAGAAATTAGTGCCAAGTTCTATGTATTGATTTCCTATGTAACAAAGATTGTTGCAAGTAGCTCAAAAAACCAGTTAGTACAGAATTTGTAGAAAATATATTTTATAAAGGAGGGAAAACTGTTATGTTAAGAGTGATGGAAACAATTTCCAAATTAGCTAATGGAGGAAATGCAAATGATGTAGTTTCTGAATTTAAGCACGATACCACAGGGCAGCAAAAGGAACTAACAGCTGAGGATTACATCCTAAATGAAGTTTACAAATACATCAAGAAACGTTCTGATTACTACCAGGTTGCTGAAGTTGCTAGACCATCCAGAACCAGATCTGAAAGTAGTTTTACAAAAGACTCAGTTATAAATTGGCTGACAGAATATATAGAACAGCTGTGGAAAGGAATCAGAGAGATTAAAGCATTTTGATAAAGATGGATCAACTGCCTGGAGTGAAGCACCAGCTGAAGGGACATTCTCCATTCTTGGTTACATTGTTGAACACAAAGGATCCATTAAGCCATCTCATTTGACTAAGCTGTGCAGAATTGTGAAGGAGGGTCCAGCTCCAGGCACTAGATCTGCTGTAATGATCACACAGAAATATTATGTTTAGCTAAAACAATTTGTAATTGGTATGTCATCAATTCAAGAGTTTACTATCATTAACCTATCTAGTGGTGTAAGGGAAAAAAAAGTAAATTCAGAGCTGTGCTCCAGTAAATTTTTTCAAATCTGGAGTCATGACCACGTGAAGCATCATCATCTGTGGTCATTGTTACGGTAACTTTGTCTGTAGTAAAGAATCTTGTAAGTGGTGCTTGTCGTTCAGTAGATTTCTGATCTTTTGTTAACTTTGAAGTAGTTGGAAGGTTTTTATTACTATCTTTCTCAATGACAACTACTAAAATTTTGGGATGGAAACACTGCAAATGTGTGTTCAAATTTGATGCTCTGATTGGTGCATTTTTATCAGAGCCAGTAAAACCACTGATTTTTGCTTCACATAATTTTTCATCATCTTCTATCATACACTGACACACGAAATGTTTCCCATCTGTGGTTATTGTAAAATATTAAAAAACTGCAGACTTTGTTGGAAGTGTCTTTGCCATTGTGAAAGGGGTTTTAGACTTGAAAGTTAAAAACTTATGAAATTTAGAAAGAACTCGAAATTAAATAAGCATTAAAAAAAAAATATCTGAAAAGAAAAAATGAATTAATGGCATTAGTGTCTGAAATGGAAAACATTGTGTTTATTATTTAAGTGGTTTAACCACCATAGCTGCCAGTGATATCACACACAAAAACATATTTTATTAAAATTTATATTGAGGTCGGAGTCGGTACATTTTTACCGACTCCGACTCCAGCACCACCAAAATTGCTTCAGACTCCACGACTCCGACTCCACAGCCCTGAAATTTAGTGCTTCTGGTCCAGAAAAGCTCGTCGTCATCAGTGGAATCTTGAATTCGAAGAAATGTCAAGAAATTTTAAAAGAAAATGTATTGTCTTCAGTTCAAGAGTTACGAATGGGTTGCAATTGGGTACTGCAACAAGGTGGACTCAAAACCTAAAAGTAAGAGCACCATGAAATGGCTTCAACAAAAGAATTTGTAGCTGCTTCAGTGACCCAGTCAGTTTAATTGAGAATTTATGGTTGATTTGAAAAAGATGTCTGCAAGAAAAATCCTCTGAATCTAAATGAATTGCAACAATTTTCTTTAGAATGGGTTAAAATTTCTACTAAAATGTCGAAACCTTGTAGAAAAATATCTAAAAGGAATCATTGAAGTTGTTCAAGCAAAGAAGTGAACACACGAAGTATTAAATAATTTTGTTAACTTTGGCTCCCATCCCCCCCCCCCCCCCCAACAATTTTTTTAATTATACAGGGTGAGGCAGAAGTAACCGGGCAGCTTTTTGATGTTTCAGCTTTGGAAGTTTCTAGCGATAATTGCATCGATTACGTAACACCCGATAGCCTAGGCTAACCGTTTAATTCAGTTTGTCGCAGCTGGTGGTTGTGAACACATCTTATTTCGGTCAATTTTGAAAGCCCCAATTATGGCAAAGGCGAGCAACCAACGCTTTACAATGGAAGAACGTGCCTTCATTGTAAAAAAATTTTACCGAACGGACAACAAGAGCGAGACATGCCGCCGATTTAAAGAAAGATTTGATCGTTCAATAAAAAGAGAGACGGTAGCCAGCCTCATTCAACGCTTTGAATCAACAGGTTCATGTGAAGATCTTCCAAGACCAGGACGACCAATGTCTGTCTGTGTGTGTACCGACGAAAACAAGCAGATTGTTGAAGTTGCTTTCGCTCGTAGTCCACGGAAGTCCACCAGACGAGCTGAGCAAGAACTTGGCATCTCACAAAGATCAATTATAAGAATGCTACACGATGCCCACTTGAGGCCATATCGTCCACACTTGCTCCATGCACTGAATGATGATGATGACCGTCGCGTGGAGTTTTGTGAGATCTTTCGACAACTCTGTGCAATGGACGCCACATTTCCTGGAAAGTTCATCTGGAGTGATGAAGCATCTTTTAAATTAAATGGCCACGTCAACCGACATAATTCTGTCTACTGGGCAAGTGAAAATCCTCACCTAATCCTCGAGAAGGAAGTCAACACCATCGGTGTCACGGTTTGGATTGGGATCTGTGCTTCTGGTCTGGTCGGTCCGTTCTTTTTTGAAAAAACTGTGACAGGCGCCAACTACGTGGCGATGCTCAACAATAATTTCCTTCCAAAAGTGGCAACCTGGCCACACATTCGTGAGATGTGGTTCCAACAAGACGGAGCACCACCCCATTACAGCCACGCTGTGCGCGATTGGCTCGATGAGCACTTCCCTCAGAGATGGGTTGGACGCCGTGGTCCCATAGATTATCCTCCTCGATCTCCTGACCTTACACCTCCAGACTTTTTTCTTTGGGGTGTGCTGAAGAATTCAGTCTATGCTGAAAAACCAAGGACCATTCAGCAGCTCACTACGAGAATTGTGAATTCTTGCGCAGTAATCAACGAAGATTTGTGTCGAAGTGTGTGCTATTCTGTGGTAGACAGATTTTCTAAATGCATTGAAGAACGTGGTCAGCATTTCGAACACTTGCTCTAATCATGCTTTATATTGTTCTAGTATCATGTACATTGTAATTTCTTAATAAATTTCAATAAACATTTACTTTGGAATAAGTACTTATTGACTGCCCGGTTACTTCTGCCTCACCCTATGTTGGAGTTAAACTAATTTTTTTTTAAATTTTTCCAAACAAACGGTAAACTTTTCATAACTACCCTATGCATGGTACAAAAGATAAGAATCTAACCGAAATATTTCTCTGTACGAATACTTATGAAGGCCACTGTATATCACCAAAATTTGATTTTAATATTTGTACCATCGAGGGATGTTATACTATTACTAGTTTCTTCACTGTATCCGTTAACATAATTACGAATAGTGATGGAGTTAGTAATCCTTTGGAACGGAGCTACGTACCTCTGAATTGTGTTTCATTTTGTACTAGTCCATGATCATGTTTGTCTAATGCCTAGGGAAAATCGGTGTTTTAAATACATCAATGAGTTCTTTTAGTTGTGATAAGGAGACTTTTCTGATCAGAATCTATTGAAGGTTTCTTTTGCCTCTAAAAAGTCGTTGATTTTCAAACTACATTACCCTCCTTCAGGGGGAGGGATGTTGAACCACTGTTCTGGACTGACGTTCGTTTGATCGCTCTGCAGCATCCCACCTCTTATGGGATCTGTAGTAGTAGTTATTGTTTACTCTTTCTGTTTTCATAACCAGCTAACATGGCTAGTCAGGGACTGCACAAAAACCTAATTTTTTCTTCAAATTATTTTGGGTGGTTCGCTGGAGGTTCATCGGTTCTCTCAGCAGCACGTTAATTTGGGGTCTCGTATTCCGAGAATATTTTCCACATTTGTTTTCGTGGCGCTCTCCCCCCACCGTAGCTGGGGTAGTACAGAATCCTACCACTTTGTGTGTTCATTTCTTTTTCTAAAGTTTGGCACGTATCTCTCGAGTATGTTCAGATGTACGAGTATGTATCAGGTCATCCCATAAGTAATGTCGTTTTTTAGATCGGAATTTGAAGGACAAAAAAAAAAAAAAAAAAAAAAATCTAAACTTTTTAATCTAGTATATATTTTCCATCGGAATCGGTGACACACTGCCTACGTCCTACGAGCTTTTCAATGCCATGTTTATAAAATTCAGGCGGTTTTGAGGCAAAAAACACTGGTGTGCAGGTCATCTAAAGAAGTATACTGTTTCTCGTCAAGATAGTTCTCCAAACTCCTGAAGAGGTAATAATCTGAAGGCGCAAGGTCTGGAGGATGTGGAAGTTTTTCCCACCCAAGCTCCTCAATTTTTTGCAGAAGTGATCCGAGCGGTATGAGGACGTGCGTTGTCGTGGTGGAACGCGATTCCTTTCCGATTAACCAAAGAAGGTCTCTTTTAGTGCAGTGTTCAATCGATCCAGTTGTTGACAGTAGACTTGAGCGGTGATTGTTTGGTTGTATGGTAAGGTTTCAGTGTATTACGCCACCTTTATCCCACCAAACTGAGCAACACCTTCCGAGGGTGAAGATTTGGTTTTGCTGTGGTGTCGCTGGTTCTCCGGCACAAACCCACTGTCGACGGCGCTTAACAGTCTGGTACAGTATCCACTTTTCATCACCAGTCACTAAACGGTGCAAAAACGGATCTTGGAGTTCACGGGAATGAAGAGCTGTGCTAATGTTTACCCGCATCTTCAGATTGTCGACCGACAATTCATGTGGCACCCATTTTCCTAACTTAAGCACTTTCCCGAGTTGTTGTAAATGTCGATGGATGGTGGACGGGGATGAATCGAGTTTCTGGGCCAATTCTTCGACAGTTGTTGAACAGTCTTCTTCAAGTGCGGCTAACAGCAGGTCATCATCAAACTCAGCAGGGCGTCCAGAGCGTGCTGCATCTGTCAAACGGCAGTCACCATTCCTAAACTTTTGAAACCATCTTTGACATTTCCTCACGCAGAATATCGTTGCTATAAACGTCCTGAATGTTTCGCGTTGCTTCAGTAGCACTATTCCCTTTTTTGAACTCGTAAAGCATTATATGCCTGATACGCTCTTCTGATACCGCCATGTTTATGAGGGGTTCACATAAAGCCAAACACACACACACGTCTTCACTGGTCAAGGTCTGTGAAGTATGTAGCGAAACACGATAGATCTCCTCTTACATATAACCTTCGGAAAATTTATGCTTAAACCGAGTAGGACTAGTTTAAACTTAATCTATCGTAAAAAACGACATTACTTATGGGATGACCTGATAATTGTGTATCGCTAATGTTTTCTTTTCATAGAGAAGGGTTTCAAGAATTGTAGTCGTGACTTCATCTTTCGTTTCCTCTATTTTAAACGTAAAAGTCCTTTGTATGGTTTCAATATTTATAATCCATTTTTCTGTATGGGCTTGAGAGTACTAAATAATACTCGATTATTGGTTGGACCAAAATCTTCCATAATTTTAGCATGCTGGCTTTTCGCTAGATGATTCCCCTTACTTTTCCACACTGTAATTTTGATGTTAGTTTTCATTCATTGAACTTCATATTATTGTCTCCCACCCACCTGAATAGTGTTTATCACCTTCACGTGATATTTCCTTGAACATCTTTGTCATCAGCGAAACAACGCGAGACTACTACACTGACATTACTATGTGTATCCATGTCTGCATTCATTATTAGCTCCCTTGCTGTTTGTAATACTGTACCTCGTGGGACAGAACTGATGACTTCTGAGGCCTTGGCTTTAACTTCACTTACCACCACACTGTTCTTTGAGTCGGAAAATTAAATAGCCAGTGTGTCGGCTCTCCAGTAATTTCAGTGTTTTTAAGTTTGTCCTATTTTATTATTATTTACGAATATATATGGTACAGAGTTTACGTAGATGGGTACAATTTCATTACTAAATTCACCGTGATCACATTTATCAAAGGCTTCACCAAAATCAGTAATGTGGGTACTTGAATATAAGTAGAGGATTTTTCCCTCAATTATATGCTAAATAACTGATTTTGTCTACGCAAGTCAGTACTTCATATAAGCAAATCGCTCCACGAGAAAAAGGTAATTGTCAATAAATTACTTCACAGTACTTAACAATCCTATTTTGATTTGCGTTCGCATCAACTCAAATTACCACTTATATACACCTACATGAATTATTTTAATTTAAAGATCCAAATTGTTTGAGCTCGTATAAATACCACTCTTAACATTCCAACGAATCGGTATTCAATTACTAGTTCATCTACCACAATGCTTGGTCACTATAACAAACCACATAGAAGCCACCCCTCTCCCCTCTGCAACAGCACTCGGCTTCGGGCCTTTACTCGTATTAGAGTTTAGCAGTTTCGGGAGTTTGGGAGTAAAATCGTACCTCGTCTTGTACTAAAGAGCGACTCTTATTCAAGTATTTACAGCATATACAGGGTGTTTCAGGAGGAAAGGTCAATACTTCGGGAGGTGATAGTATCAGTCATTGTGAGAAAAAAGTTCATGTGAACATGTCTAATTCTGAATGGTTACGGAGATAGAGATATTTGAATCTGATGCGCGCGCAGCTCTTCCTCCCCCCGCGGTGGTCCCATTCAATGGCCACCAAGGTCTCCAGACCTCTCTCCATTAGATTGTTGTTTGTGGGGGTGGATGAAAAGTCAAGTTTACAAAAAAAAAAAAAAAAAAAAAAAAAAAGTGGATACACGAGACGAATTGCTCGCGCGCATTTTAGATGCTGCTGCCTGCATAAAGGAACGTCAAGATCAACTCAGACGAACAACACTCGATCTTCGCACACGAGTTGCAAAGTGCATTGAGGTTGACGGTGGGATTTTCGCAAACGTATTGTAAACTGTAACAAATTTGTCATTTCCGTATCTGATACCATTCAAAATGTCAATGTTTAAACATTAAATGTTAGAAACGGTAATTAGTTTCTTTCTTGATTACCATTAACAATGCTTTTGTATTTGTAGATTCAAACAGCTCTATCTCCGTAACCATTCAGAATTAGACACACGTTCATATGAACTTTTTTTCTCACAATGACCGATACTATCACCTCCCGAAGTATTGACCTTTCCTCCTGAAACACCCTGTATATACAGGGTGTACATAGTCAGGATCTATTTTTGTGAAGCACTTTGAAATTATATGGAATTCAATCATAAAATGATAGTGGTAACATTTATTAAATAATTAAGAGTAGGATTCGACGTGACGCCCATCAGTATCCCTGCACAGCTCAAATCGTTCCGCAGCATTTCTAAACACATTCTGGAGCATTTGCGGGGTTATGTTATCTGCAGCAGTTCGTGTACGTAAGTTTTCAAGACTCGTAATCTTCGTCTGATAGACGTGCGATTTGATAAAGCCCCATGCAAAGAAATCTAAAGGGGTTAAATCTGGTGATCTCTCTGGCCAAGGTCTGTTGCTTCCGCGTCCGATCCAGCGATTTGGAAAACGTCCATTTAGATAATCCTGAACAATTTTGGCATAGTGACAAGGAGCACCACCATGTTGATAGACGACGGTACTAACAATCCTATCCCCGTCGTCCATCAACATGATAGTGCTCCTTGTCACTATGCCAAAATTGTTCAGGATTATCTAAATGGACGCTTTCCAAATCGCTGGATCGGACGCGGAAGCAACAGACCTTGGCCAGAGAGAGCACCAGATTTAACCCCTTTAGATTTCTTTGCATGGGGCTTTATCAAATCGCACGTCTATCAGACGAAGATTACGAGTCTTGAAAACTTACGTACACGAACTGCTGCAGATAACATAACCCCGCAAATGCTCCAGAATGTGTTTAGAAATGCTGCGGAACGATTTGAGCTGTGCAGGGATACTGATGGGCGTCACGTCGAATCCTACTCTTAATTATTTAATAAATGTTACCACTTTATCTTTTTGATTGAATTCCATATAATTTCCAAGTGCTTCACAAAAATAGATCCTGACTTTATGTACACTCTGTATTTGACAGTTTTCATTATTTTCTCTTGGACTAATAACGCAGATAGGCATGACCCCCCCTGTAAATATAAACACGCATGTTCCACTTCCGCGTTAACTTAGCCATATTTTGCTGTGAAAACTCTCTGGCATCTGTCTTGAAATAAAGGTTGTCATTGGCATGCCATTGGATATAATGTACACTTCCAGAAAAAAAAAATTACTAATCCGAAATGATCGGGTTTTTTTAATTAGTCACCAAATAACAAAATATCAAAAGAATAAGTTTAGCATTATCTTTTTATGCTGTTTACATTTTCTAGTAAGTTTTTTTTGTGAAGCCACACAGTACTTTAGTAAAAGTACTTTAAACGCTTGGATAAGATATTTAATAATAATAATCAGTCAGGAGGACCGGAAACTAATGCGTTCCATTGCTCTAATTCCTGTACATCAGCAGCACCGTCAGGATTCGAACTTGCAACCTCGGTGTCTTCACGTTGCTTAAAGGAAAACTGTTACCCACTGAGCTACGGACGCCGGCCAAATATTGGAACGAGGTCATTTGGTTAGTTATAAGGATTTTAGGTTCATTTCCACCTCTACAAATGGTAGTTTAAAGGCATTATATCCAGCTCATCATCATCTCTCTTGGTTTTATACACTACTACAGTTTCTCTTTTTGAAGCAGGGAAACAAATGTATGACAGTTTATGGTATGTATGATAAGGAAGAGCGTAACTTTTTTCTCTTGGTTTTATAGATTGGAGAACCTCTACGCTACCAGTATCAGAACACGTTTTTTTGTCAGGGGCAGACCATTGCTCAACTAATACATGGAATGCTATATTTGAATACGATAACAATAGCGATATAAAAAATTTACCTGTGATAGAACATAAGGTTGATGATGAGCTAGGCTTTGATCCCTTTGAAGAGACCAACAAAGCTTTAGCTGAAGACATAATTATAGAACGAAAACAGCAACAGTTGCATCAGAGACATCTTCAACTTCGCCAACAACAAATCCTTCAACAGAAACAGCAGCAGCAACAGTTAGAACAGCAGCAGCAGCAACAGCAACAACAACAACAGCAGCAGCAGCACCAGCAGCAGCAGCACCAGCAGCAGCAGCAACAACAGCAGCAGCAACAACAGCACCAGCAGCAGCAGATGCATTTGCAAAGTGGATTGAAAAACTTATTAGATGGGTATTCTTCCGGTTCTGCTAAAGACGTTACACAAGCGAGGCTGCCACCTCCAGGGTTCACTGGAATGTCCTCATTGGGTGGATTCCCTTCTGCCGTTCATCAGTCACAGTCTCACCTCAACAAAGTGATGCCTCCCTTCATTGGAGGCCTGACGGCTTCTCCCATCTCCGCCTTAGGGTCAACCAACAGCTCCCCCACACAAATCAATGGTCTCATTGGGTCCAATAGGCTAGTTCCTCCTGGTCTCGCGGGAAACTTAGGAGGAAACCTGCTTAATAGCCTTCCGACCAGTGGCCTTCACAGTGGACTTGTAGGGAACGTAAATAGTGCCCTCCCAACACATCACATCCCACCAGCTTCCCTCTTAACTCTGGAAGGCCCAATTAGTGTTAGTCAGGCTCCCCCAGGCCTCGGTCTGACAAAGCCCACTGACCCTTTCGTATTTAAGGATTTAGAAAATGGGCTCAACTCCATCCGCAGTATGTTCCCGGCGTCGATCACTTCGGTGAGCACTATGAACACAGTGAACACGTTGAACACCCTCGCTGCAAACAATCCTCAAGGCACCCTTGCATCTCAGAACAACCCTCTCTCCAACTTCCTCACAATGGCACAGCAGCAGCAACACCACCACCAGCAGCAGCAGCAGCAGCCACATCATCTACAGCAGCAAGCACAACATCAGTTCTCTTCCCAGCAGAACTTGATCCACCATCTTGGCTCAAACATGCTTTCCAACTCTCCAAAAGGTAAATAATCATTGAATTTTTTCCAATAAGAAAGATGAGACGGTAAAAGCTTGAAAGAATTGTACTAAAAATGTGTTGCGGCAACTTTCATTAAACACGAAGCTGTACATAATGATATACAGTGATCAAAGTGAGACGAAAGTTCGATTATAACTTCTTTCAGTGGAGAATGTTAAGTGTGCATAATGTAAAAGCGGCAAAAGGTTTAATTGGTGGGCTCTTGGATCATACACGTGTTCTGTTGAAGTTGTGTATCTGTTGCATGAGAGAGTGAGTAGCTGGGGTAAGAACTCGTTTGGAAACAAGGGTGAAGAGGAGGAACTGCACAAACAGTACGAGAGAAGTGGAAAGCAAATTGAATGGGTTAAATGTAGAAGGTTGTAGTTTGGAAGAAAGGTTAATGTTTTATGGAATGCAGCTTAAACGGCGGTGGTAGGTGGAAAGAGGATTGGGAAAAAAAAATGGAATAACTATATAGCCAGTTGAGACGAGAGGAACGGAAAGCATGAGCAAGAAGAATTCAAGGGAGAGAATGAAGGAGGAATAAAAGGTTCTGAGGAGAATAGGGTTTGAAAGAATGAAGCATTTGTTGATAACACAGGCCTGCGAATGAGAACTTTGTAAAAGTTTTCTTAATTAATAAGTGATTTTATATAATTCAACTACGCTGATTTCGAATAAGATGTCCAGTTTTTTTTTTTTCTATCACGTAAGGATTTTCTGCAAACTGGAAGGGAAAAAAACAAGTATTATTTATTTTAATTTACATTAGGTACCTATTTAGCTTTGTTATACTAATTACAAATTCAAACAACTTTAAAAAAAGACTATTAACATCAATTATACGAAGGTAATTCAATAAGTATCCGCACTTTTTATTTTCACATCTGATAGATTATATAAACATCACTTCTCAACATAGTACCCCTGTTTCTCAATACACTTAGTCCAGCGATCTACAAGCTCCTTAATGCCATCACAAAAGAATGTGTTTGGCCGTGTGCGTAACTAGTCATGCCCCGCCTCCTTCAGGTCATCATCCGACACCTTCAGACAATATCCCTCTCCGTTTTGTGCGAATTGCTTGCTTTAACTCATTCCGAAGCATGTCGGAATACGATGCACATTTTACTGTAGTTCCACTCTAGATAATATTCAAGGATAGGGCCTCTGTATCCCAAAACAGTGTCAGCATAACTTTACCTGCTGACGGCTGCGCTTTGAACTTCTTGCAACGGGAGATGTTGGATGCTTCCATTGCATGCTCTGTCGTTTGCTTTCTGATACATAGTGATGGATCCCGATTTCATCTCTGTTTTCATTCTCGACCATCCAGCCTACAGTCCAGACCTGGCACCTTCGGATTTTTACCCGTTTGGACCACTAAAAGACGCTTTGAGAGGTCAGCGATTCCAAGGCGATGATGACTGGCTACGCACACAGCCAAAAACATTCTTTTGTGATGACATTAAGAAGCTTGTAGATCGCTGGACTGTGTATTGAGAAACAGGGAGACTGTTGAGAAGTGATGTGTTTATAATCTATCAGATGTGAAAATAAAAAGTGCGGATACTTATTGAATTACCCTCGTATATTCATCTTTATTTGTCCTGAGTTTTCTTGAGATCTATGCCTTTTTAGTCTCGAATGTACGCGTCGTTCCTTTTCTTTTATGTAATAATTCTGGAGTATCCAATTTCAACATCCAGCAGTAATCAGCCATGCTGATGTCCCCACCTTCCCTGATATCTCGGTAGTTTTTGATTCAAATTTAATGGAGTCAATTTTAATGAAAATTACTAACTTATTTAATACGAAACATGACATTTTGTGAGAAATCTGTACGTGATGGCGAAAAATGATTTTCAGAATCAGCGTGCAAAAATTACTATACAAGTGATAAAATATTTCGAACAACAAAACCATCGCAGGTCTGTGTAATGGGTAGTTGTTGGAAATAAGTCGGGAAATGTAAGAAGGGAGATTGTTCATGGATGAATTTAGATGTTCGAGAGAGGAGAGGAGAGGAGAGCCGAGATTACTGCAACTGGAATAGTAAAGGGTTATAGTAAGATTATGATCGTGGGTGGGAGTTTTTTTTAGAGGAATTAATAGAGAATGATAAAGTTGAACATTTTTAAGGCAGCAAGTGTTGATGGTATTTAAAAGAAAATGAAATGTGATGAAATAGTAATTGAGGTGGATGACGGGGATACCGAACGTGGAAGGTGTGGGAAGGGGGGAGGGACTGTTAAGGTGCCCTTTATACAAGAATAAACGACAAAAATGAATAAGAATTACTGGGATGAAAGTACCGAATTTTGGCTGAAATGTATGGTATGTATGGATGGATGGATACTATCCACCAGGGTAACTAATGGTAAAGTGCCAGGCTAGGATACTTTATTTCTTTAGTGGGATAGTGGTTCGAATCCTATGGAAACCTCTTCCGTCATAACTTGAGGTGGTTTAACTACTAGTGAGAAGGGTGACTAAGATTCTAGGAAAGACGAGGTGTATGGATTAGAGAGAACGTGAGTGTAATGAACTGTTTATGGCATTTATGAATTTGGAGGAAAGGTATTATAGTGAAAAGTGTAGTTTGGAAGGTGTTGCAATTGTTTGGTGTAACTAAGTTGCATGGTGTACTGTAAAGAATTTTCATGGAGTCGGGCATGTGTAAAAATGAATGGTATTTTGAGTGATTGGTTCAAAATAGTATTTACGTTGGACGAAGGTGTGTTGCGTGTCCATGGTGGTTTTATATTTTAATTTGTTAAGTGTGGATGGTCAGTGCTAATTGTGAGGAGATGCTGCGAGGTCGAGTAAAGCGTATGGTGCCCGTAAAAGACTGTTCTTTAAGACGAATGCAAATAAGAGTAAGGTGATAGTCTACGAAAGGGATGGTAATACAAACTTGTAAGGTAGTTGTAGATTGAATTCGATTAAAGGTGGTGGATGATTCAAAGTACCTTTGAAAGTCTGGTAATCAAGAATAGTACATGTAAAAATCGGTTGAATGAGAGAATTCAGTTAGGAAGAATATGTGGGGCTGCAAGATCGTTGGTAAGGAAAACTTTTGAATACCGCAGAAAAAATACATGAAGGGATGTTTGTGCCAACTTTGTTTTATGGAGTCTGTTAGAAGACTAGGATGAGAGTAGTTGAAATAGCCTGGAGAAATGTATACGGTAGTGAAAGTAAAGGACAACTGACTGAGAAATGAATAGGTGAAGCAAAGGTGATAAAGTTCTTGGAAAAGTGGGTGAAAGTTTGTCGAGGTGATTTGGTCAGTGGAGAGGATGGCTGAGGAGCATATATTGAAAAAGGTACTTGGTAGAGTGGCGAGGTTAGTGTATGAGAGGAAGACCACGTAAAACGTGGATTGATGGAGTTATGAAGTAAGGAAATGCGATGAAAATGGTGATGAGGTCGGGTATATAGTGTATGAACCTGATTACTGAATATAGGAGGCGTCTGGTTCTCGCGATGACCCAGCCCTTATTTCTCGAGTATCGGGAAATAAGGACTGGGTCATTAGTGTAATGTATTCGTGCCAACGAGAGTGCTCCAGAACATTTCACGTCCAGAGGTTGCGTAAAATAGTTTAGTGATACTCTGAATAAAGAAGAAGAAGCTATATATTAATTCTAATTGTTTTTAAGATGGGAAGTAGATAAAGTTTGGCATGAATACAGAAATGAACTAGTTCATTATTTTTATCCAACGACTTTGTTTGAAATAGCTTTTCTCGAAGCTGTTCGGGACCAGTTAATTGAAATGAATGCGTGGCTAGTCGCTCGTAATTAATTTTCAATGTTTCGTTGATATTCATTTCGTAGGTTGGACCACTGGTGGAGCAACAGATCTGACAGCACTCGATCCTGCCATCGTGTCCTCGGGACAACTTACGGACTCTCGATCAAACTCTCCTCCACACTGGTTCAAGTCTGTCGAACAGACTCAGAATGAGGCTGGACTGAGTGGCGGCGCTTCATGGAGCAGTCTGCTTCCTTACAACATCAACATAATATCTGGAGGACTTCAAGGCTCTATTGGTGGGGTGCACAACCCCATGGCTGCCCAAGCTCCCCAAACGTCTCGCCGCTCTTCCATGTGGCCTCCCACATCCCCCCCACCAGGATTCAACTCCATCTCACCACTCCATCACGCAAAACAACGCGAGGCACATAAAATTGAAAGTAAGCCTGAGTAGTTTTTAGTTTTCTTTCATTAATATAATATAATGCGTATAAAAATCATTTGAGAGCAACTAAATGGAGATTGTCGTGTTTCATAGTGCTTCGTAATTTGTACGTTTGAAATATAGCATTCAGGTTATTTTTTAAATTACGTATTTTAATTTTTTTTTTCCTTTTCAGATCTTTAATAATGTGATGCGATAACATCGGACTGAATATCTTAGAAATTCTTAAATTTTTTCGCTTATTTTCTTTAAAAATAATTAGAGCAGCTTAGGGTAAAATGGCTTTTTTCCAAAAAAAAAAAATCTATATATATACATATATATTCCTTAAATTTGAGAAGATAAATTCTGTTCCATTTTTCATTCTCTTGCCAAGTTTGCAAAGAAGGGAAAAAAACATTAATTTATCCTAGAATGTACATTTAGCGCTTTCATTTCTTCTCGTTATTTAGGGAGTTAGAGGAAATTTTTTTTTTTTTTTTTCGTTCAGGAATTTTTAGGTATAAAAATTGATTTTCCAGACCCTTGTTCGTGTTTCAATACAAAATGATAAAAAAAAGTTATTTACCTTTGATAACTTTGTCTCCATATTTTTTTTTTTTTCCCTGTCGCTAATAAAAAGCTACATCACATTAATAATTTTCCGTTTTATTTTTCGCTGGTGAGGGTAAAATAGCCTATATTATGTTCATTTGCTGGTCAATGTGGGATTCAATTATTTAACTTCTTTGTAGTATTATATATTGTATCAGTCGGTGCATACTGTATTAAATTTGAGTATAAAAAATACCATTTAAAATATTGAATATATGATGGATATTATTAAAATTTCCCTTTTATTGTTTATAAAATATTTATTTATGTAAACTTTTCTAATTATTTTTTTTTTTAAGCTTAGACTTTCGTAACATGCATGTCCTTTTTGCGAATTCCACAATGTCCAAACTTTGCTAGGTGAGACACCTAATATCTATATTCCGAACTGACGCTGCTTATAAAGATGATCCCATTGTAAGTTATATTTTACAATTATGACTGTTGTAATGCTGGCCTCACTTAGACTATGGTTTCCCATTTAATTTTATTGTGCTCACATCTGGTTCCTACCGTATATAAAGCTGCTGCGGTTCATTGCCTACGCTCTCTGAAGGCCAGAAGCAAATCGTAAAAACCAATATCCATACCATATTAATGTCTACTGTTCTGCTAGACAGGGATGTTATGCAATAGTGTTCTGGTTGGGTGATTCGTCCTCTATAGTGACCTTCATTATGATTAATTTCTCCTCCTGCTGCTGATTATCGAGATGTGATCATTACACCTCGAGGGCTACCCGATCAGACACATCATCTTTATATATTCTTTGAATATTGAATGATTATTCATGATGTGAAGTGATGCGATGTTATTATATTAGGAAAGGAAAACTTTAAACCAAAAACTAATATGAATAAATTGAATTATTTAACTCTTTTTACTGTTACCCTTTTTCTTGTCTAATTTTGTTTTTGTTTGTGTGTGTATATATATATATATATATATATATATATATATATATATTTTAGATGTTATATTCGTTGAAATTTTAATATATGAAGAGAATTGGATTTTTTTTTTAAAAGTAAATAAAATTAGCCGTCATAGATTTTTTTTCATTTCTTTGGTTCTTATATCAGTTTTGAAGGCAAAATTAGGCAGAGCTTAAGGCAAAATAAAGTACTATGAATTGACACTGTCTACTCTTAAGTGCTGCGGATAAATGTTAAAAAGTTAGCTATTGAGTAGAAGTTTTGAGATTAGAAATCTTTGTAATTGGAGCAGTAGTTTCCTGGAACTTGAAATAAAATGTTGTAGTCCATGCGAATCGAATTTATTTTGGACAAACTTCAAAATGAGTGAAGAACTAAACAAAGCCGATAAGATTAACATTCCAAACAAGACCAGAAGGTGGTACATAAATAGACAGCGCTGAATGAGGGTTTGACACCAACAC
Organism: Bathynomus jamesi; assembly: GCA_023014485.1. Classification (NCBI taxonomy): domain Eukaryota; kingdom Metazoa; phylum Arthropoda; class Malacostraca; order Isopoda; family Cirolanidae; genus Bathynomus; species Bathynomus jamesi. The sequence continues at coordinate 813,790 of JAJOZX010001581.1, read as the reverse complement.
GTGAAACGTGGCATGGTGTAAAGTGGTTCGCGCGACCTCCTAATGCTGATTTGCAGCTGCGGTTGTACATGGCCATTTCTAAAACTAAGAATTCCTTGTGGGCTGTATCTCGTTACCCACTATCTTTTTTATTTATCAATAACCTTTTATGTCGCACTTGCTGCCGATCTTTTCCTATGCCAATGATTCCACTCTTCACCGCTCCACCCGCTTCACAAAGCGTCCCCTCAACAGTCACGCCATGCTTCGCGTGAGACTGCCCACATGATTTATGATCTTTATACTCTCAGACAGACGGAAAAACTTGTGGCTGTCAATGCCTCTGAAAATCTGTTCCTTCATCTGTCTACTCGTCACGATTTTCAACGACTATCTACTAGTCTTCAACAGTGCACAACTCAATCCTTCCTCTTTTTTGGTCTTTTCTAGAAAGAGAACACTGATTAACCTTTGCGTTTGAGAGCTGGGCAGAAAAGGATGAGTGTCGAAAGTCGGGTGTTGCATGCTCTCCTTAAAGAGAGGCATGCAGTTAGAGTTCAGAAGTGTCCGTTATAATAAATATATATATATATAGAGAGAGAGAGGCAACATGGCAGCGGAGAAGGATTAAAGACAGTAAGAGGCGGGAATTGATGAGACTAAAATCCTTTGAATAATTCGCCCCCAGTCAAGAATAACTGGGTTAAGCCACTTCACATATGATAGCCAGGTTTGGCAGCCTATCCTTGAGAGTCGGTGACAGTTGACGTCCGGTTTTTATTGAGCAGCAGGAAATAAAATTCATAGTGAAACAGGCTGAAAACAAGGTTACAGTAACTAATCGAAAACTAACTATATTGAAGAGAAATTAAAATACACATTCAAAACCAGGAAGGAATTCGTGACATAAAAATTATTTGTAGCCAATGTCAGGGCCCACGCAAGCGCCAAACGGGTGTGTGTGTGTGAAACGAAAGCGATCGATCTCGGGATAATAATGACAGATGATGCGAAATTCGAAACAAAATCAGATAGCGATAAATAAAGCAGAGAGAGTCGCCGGACAGGTACTAAGAACGTTCAAGAGAAGGGACAGGACAGTAACGATTCCCCTGCTAAAAACGGTGATTATATCAAAACTTGAATACTGCTCAGTTTTGACGTCCCCATATAAAAAGGAAGAAACTAATAAACTAGAAGAAACGCAAAGGCATTTCACAGCCAAGATTGATGGCTGCAAAGAACTCAACTACTGGGAAAGACTACGTAAACTAAATCTGTACTCCCTGGAAAGAAGAAGAGAGGTACACCATAATCTACATATGGAAAATGATTGAAAAACTGGTACCAAACCTAAAACTAAACCCGATTACCATTCAAACAACACTGGGAAATAGGAAAGGCAGAATGTGTAGTGTTCCCAAATTAAAGGCCCGACAAGGGACCTCCTCAACTCTGAAGGAAAATAGCTTGGTTGTCGGAGCCAAGACTTTTCAACCAGTTTCCAAAGGACCTCAGAAACGTAACGGGGGTTAAAGTTGAAGTCTTCAAGAGAAGACTGGATGCCTGGCTCAGGACGGTACCAGATGAACCGGGCGTGCCTGGCTATGTACGGTGGAGAGCGCAAGAAAGCAACTCGCTCCTCCTCCAAGCCAGACTTAGAGATGGGGCCAACAGAATATATATATATATATATATATATATAATATATATAATATATATAATATATATATTACTGCGTCAGGGGTAGATGACTTACCGAATGAGCACTTAAAATATGCAAATGATGTATGTCTGCATATATCATTGCTCTTATCAGCCATGAGGGTATATATCTTGCCCCTGGTCAAAAACAAGTACGGAGACATTGTCTAGCAATAATCACAGGCCTATTGCTGTCGCTTCCTGCTTCTCGAAACTACTAGAAAAACTCGTTACTCCGATTAAATGATTTCCTATGGCTAATCAGTTTGGCTTTAAAAGGTCCCACTCAACTGACCTGTGTATCTATGTACTTAAAGAAACAATATCTAAATACATTGACAGTAATTCAACTATTTATAGCCGTTTCCTAGATATAAGCAAGGCATATGATAGGGTGAACCACTATTTTATTTGCAAAACGAAGACAGAAAGGTTCCCATGTACTACATATTAAATTTATTGAAATTTTGGTATTCCCACCAATCTTTCACTGTTAGGTGGGGCAATGTACTATCAGTGTGTTTTGGCTCCTCTTCCTGGGTGAGACAAGGTTCCTTGCTCTCCCCTATGCTGTTTAATGTGTATATTGACGGTTTAATTGCTTCACTTAACGAGGCAGCAGTGGGATGTTGTATAGATAACACAAGGATAAATAACTTAGTTTATGGTGTTAATAAGTCCCTCTGTTAAAGGTCTGGATCGGCTACTAAAAGTCTGCGAAGAGTATTCGCAGAAACACATTCTTTTTAATGTTACAAAAACTAAGGTTATGCAATTTCATCCAAAAAGCTGTAATCAGCCAGCTGATATAAGGTTTAAAGTGAATGGTGAGGTAATTGAGGAAGTACAAGAGTTTAAGTATTTGGGTCAAACTATTACCAGCTCCTTGAGGATGACTCGGATATAAGAAAGCAATCTCGAAGCCTGTGTGCTAAAGCGAATGTGACCATAAGGAACTTTCGATTCTGTCCAAGTAAAGCTGAAGAGAGAGACTTTCATACTTTCTGCAGTAACATATACAGACAGCAACTCTGGGTGAATTATAGAAAAGGTTCTGGCAGAACCCTAAATTTGCTGTACAACAGGTCTTTTAGACTCTTACATAAATTACCCCCGAGATGCTCAGCTTCGCAAATGTTTGCTACCCGCAATGTCCCGAGCTTCCAGGAGGTAACAAGACGTGTTCAATACAGTCTAATGCAAAAAATTAAAAAATCAACCAACCCGATCATCCAAGCTATCCATGAGTCCTGCCATTTATCCTCTAAGGCTCTAAGCTATGGACTTCTTGGTACGAAAACGTCTGTCTGTAGTTCCACTTAACTTCGACATTATAGTATTATTTCTAATCAATTGTATATATTTCTATCCTTAGTACATGAACTGTCATTGTATTAATAATATTTGTCATATGGACTATAGTCTGCCAATAAACCTTTTCATTTTCATATATATATATATATATATATATATATATGAAAATTATTTCACGAAAGTAACACGTGAAAAATATTTATGATGAATAAAACCACGAAAGGAAAGGAAACACAAAATGGTGCTCAAGCGCTTTCGTCTAATGACATCCTCAGGAACACTGAAGTACATAAGAGGGTGACAGCCTATATATAGGTTACAGAGAAAAAAAAAAAAATAAATAAAGAAATAATAATATATATATATATATATATATATATATATATATATATGCAATAAACGGAGAAGTAAAAATAAAAATTAAAAATTAAAGGATTATCAGAGAGGCATACATATTTGTAAGGAAAAAATATCGATTTTTAGCACAAGATCAAATGAATTATAAAAATACAAATTTATACTGGCAATCTGCCCGGGTTTTAACACTGCCTTTTTTGGTTAAGTTTCGATGTACAGTATATAAAAATAAAATTAAAATTAAAAGTTAATAAAGTAGCATACAAGTTTACCAAAGATTTAGTGTTCTACCCTTCTTATCTAAATCTGTTTTGAAGGAATTCAAAACAACAGGATCGAGTTGAAAAAGACCTTTGCTTATGTTGAAGTTATTTGAAAGTTGGATAATGGCAGACTCAAGAATATTTCTATTAACAATGTTGCTAGAGTGGAATAAAACTGAAGCATTATTCCAATCAATACAGTGGGATAACTCTGACAAATGGACAAAAAGGGCACTGGACAACTGTCCTGTTCTAACGGAATATTGATGCTGTTTTATACGTGTGTGCAAATCCTTTCCCGTCTGACCTATGTAAAAGGAATTACATTGTTTACACCCAATTTTATAGATAATGCCTGAATTATTGGTAGGACTATTTTTTACTATGATATTTTCACAATATTGTTATATGAAAATACTACATTAATATCCAAAAGTTTAAGTACATTAGCAATGCCTAAAAAGTCCGGGAAAAATGGAAGTACTAAAATATTTTTTGACAAAGTACGAGTGTTATTATTGACACGATAGAAAGTTCGTTTTGCCTTGTTGAGACAAGATTCCATAAACGCAGATGGATAACACAGATCACTTCCAATACCGTTGATTTTTTCCAATTCGGCATCGATGTATTCCGGACTGGCGATCCTAAGGGCGCGGAGAAACATTGATGAAAAAATGGCATTCTTAGTGGGGGTGTCATGTCCCGAGTAAAAGTGTACGTAGGACAAATTGTTTGTTGTTTTCCGATAGATACTAAACTTAAAACCTGGGCTTTCCCTATGTACACGCACATCCAAAAATGGGATTGAATTGTCTTGTTCCACTTCTAAAGTAAACTTAATGGAGGGGACTTGATCATTTAACTGAAGGAGGAAGTTATCCAGGTCACGATTCATGGGCCAGATACACAAAATATCGTCGACGTACCGCAACCAAGGGATGCCAACCCCCAGGATTCTCGGAATGTAAGTAATTTCGAAAAACTCCATATAAATATTGATTGGAATAATGCTTCAGTTTTATTTCATTCTAGCAACATTGTTAATAGAAATATTCTTGAGTCTGCCATTATCCAACTTTCAAATAACTTCAACATAAGCAAAGGTCTTTTTCAACTCGATCCTGTTGTTTTGAATTCCTTCAAAACAGATTTAGATAAGAAGGGTAGAACACTAAATCTTTGGTAAACTTGTATGCTACTTTATTAACTTAATTTTCATTTTATTTTTATATACATCGAAACTTAACCAAAAAAGGCAGTGTTAAAACCCGGGCAGATTTCCAGTATAAATTTGTATTTTTTACAATTCATTTGATCTTGTGCTAAAAATCGATATTTTTTTCTTACAAATATGTATGCCTCTCTGATAATCCTTTAATTTTTAATTTTTATTTTTACTTCTCCGTTTATTGCATATATATATTATTATTTTTTTATTTTTTTTTTTTGTAACCTATATATAGGCTGTCACCCTTTTATGTACTTCAGTGTTCCTGAGGATGTCATTAGACGAAAGCGCTTGAGCACCATTTTGTGTTTCCTTTCCTTCGTGGTTTTATTCATCATATATATATATATATATATATATTTAAAAAATTGAGGGGTCGCGCGTCTTAAGATACCTAAGCGCCACCACAGGCGAAAACGTGTTTTTGATGGATATCACTATTTTCACCCTTCCTCTATCGCGTGGTTTGGGTTATAATGACCTTACGACACTAGAAGTATCGTTGAAAAACTTATGAAGCGAACTACTTTTTTCACCTCTATCGCCAGCCAAAAGTTCACCCAAAGTTCGACATAATAAGAAAATTAAAAAAAAATATATAAAAATATGAAAATCTATTCCAAAAACTCAACATCTTCATTAGCATATTTAGAACTAATTTAGCCAAAAATGAATGTTCTAGCTCAATTAATAACAGAGATACTATTGCCAGAATATTGCTGAACTTTGGAGGCGATTTCTGACGAATTTTAATTTTGGCGCTTAGGTACCTTAAGACGCAGGACCCCTCAATTATATATATATATATATATATATATATATATATATGGCCGTTTCCTGGCATAAGCAGACTAAGCGGCCGCTTAGGGCCCTGCTGCTACTAGGGGGCCACAGATGCCATAGCCAGGACTGAAGCACAAGCACTTGCAGAGGAGGTAGGGTCTTATCGCTTTCAGATTTGCACAGTAGTATGGTATGACATTCTTCACGCAGTTAACCATGTGAGAAACTTCTGCAGTCTCCTACAATGCAGTTTGATGTGGCAGTCAACCTCCTCACAAAAACAAAAGACTCACTCACCAGCTACAGAAACACAGGTTTTGTTGCAGCACAAGTCGTAGCTAGGGACATATGTGAGGAAATGAATGTGGAGGCTGCGCTGAAGGAGAAGAGGCTCAGATCCACAGAAAAGCACTTTGCTTACGAAGCTCCTGACGAACCATTTACAGAAGCCTTAAAGAGGCTGGAAGTCAAATTTTTCAATGTGGCGGTGGATTGTGCCATCGGGTCAATAAATGAGAGATTCAAAACATTAGATGATGTGAGGGACATATTTGGGGTTCTCCTAAACTTCATCACAATGAACAAGGAAGACTTGTCCTGCAAGTGTGAAAAGCTCAATAAGATACTGAGCTCTGGAGCTGACTCTGACATTGATGGAAGAGAACTGGCCCTCGAAATTAAGAACTTGCCGACTTTACCTTCACACAACATGACTGCATTGGAGTTTTTCTCCTTCATTCATCAGAAGCAACTGGAGGAACTATACCCCAATCTCTGGGTTGCACTAAGAATTGCCTGCACTCTACCTGTGACAGTAGCGTCAGCCGAGAGGAGCTTCTCTAAGATGAAGCTAATCAAGAACTACCTCAGATCTTCAATGGGGCAGGATCGCCTCAGTGGCCTTGGCATCATAAGCATCAACCAGGACTTTGGCATGGAGATTTCATATGATGATGTTATTGATGATTTCGCCCAGAAAAAATCTAGGAGGCAAAATGTTTGAAGATACAAACTGTTCTGTATAACTAGTTGTTAGCTATTACACGATTGGATCGTAGAGTTAGTAATTGTTTGGTAGTTGATAATTGCATTATTTTTTTATACATAGTTCTGTGTCATTTATTCTAAATAATGTATAAGCTAATTTTCAGGAATTTCATGAAGAGTATTTTTTCTGTTTGTCTTCTGAAAGTACATATTTGTTGTTTTGGACATAAATGTTTCATTAAAATTGTTTCATAATTGTTTTTTATTAATACAGCCATTTTTTGTATGTGTGTGCTGAAGTGATGTAGTAAGGCGTGAGTTGGTGGATGGAGGGGTGGGGCCTCAAATGAGTATACTGCTTAGGCCCCCCTAATAGCGAGAAACGGCCCTGTATATATGTATATATATATATATATATATATATTTTATACTTTTAAAAATTACATGGATGTCTCGTAAATTAATATTCCAGTGGGTGAGACTGGGAATGCTTTCAAAATAGTTCTCTAACAGTATCAAAGATGCTTGAAGTGGCTTTAGCATATATTACACGGCCGTTTGTAGCTGTTTTACAAAGCTGAATTGTGCCATGCTTAAAACCGACTAAAGCTGTTTGTACATTATTCAAATAAAGTATATCGACACTACTTACTTTTAGATTTTATTTACAGCTATAGTTATTTCTCCTCCCCGATATGTTACCTTTTACATCTAACCCATATAAATATAAGTTACCAATGACACATTGAAAAGCATACACACCAGGGACTTTTTTAACATATATACTAGTGGGGCAAATGGCCCACTTTCCCTTGTATTTGGCCCACTAGTCACATTCTATTGGCCCACTAGTTAATTTTAAGCTTTGGAGTAAAAATATTGATTCTAGCAAGGTCTCCCATGCATTTGAGAAGAAAATGCTGAGCTACAGTATAGCAGTATGTTTGAAATGTCTCTTTGGTCTTTTCACTAAATATTGTCTGGTACTACTTCTTCTGCAGCTTAAATCCCATCTCTATATGGGGTCGCTGTTCTTGATGAGTCTCCTCCATTCTCTCCTGTCACGCACCATGTCCTCGTCCAAATTTTTCTCCCGGATGTCTGCCGCCACGCAATCCCTCCACCTCGTCTTCGGTCTACCTCTTCTTCTCCGTCCCGGCACCTCTATTTCCAGCACCCTTCGTCCCACGTAATCCTCCTCTCTTCTCATCATGTGCCCATACCATCTCAGTCTGGCTTCTTGGACTTTTCTTGACGCCTCTACTACTTTCACCGTTCCTCTAGTGCGTTCGTTTCTGATTCGATCCCTTCTAGTTACGCCGCACATCCATCGCAACATTTTCATTTCAGCCACATCCATCTTTCTGTCACTAGTCTTCTTCACTGGCACCGTCTCCATTCCGTACAACATGGCTGGCCTAACCACTGTTTTGAAAGACCTTCCCTTTCAGCTTCACCGGCATCCTACGATCACAGAGAACTCTCGACACCTCTCTCCAGCTCCTCCATCCCGACTGTATCCTACGATTCACCTCTCCCTCTGCTCCCCCCTCTGCCTCGATTGTTGATCCCAAGTAGTTAAAACGATCTACCTGTTTGATCAGTTCACCGTTTAACATCACTCTGGTACTACTTTTATTTAATAGAAATTACCATTTTTGCATCTACTGTAATGTGTTTCCTTAAATTCCTTTGATTTTTATATAATTATCTGCTATCTAACTAACTATCTTTTAATATAAATGCCAAGTACTTGGTGTCTGCCCTTTTTAGATATATGTGCCCTTTTTTTTTTAAAGTGGCCCACTAGTAAAAATTCCTTAAAAAAGTCCTTGATACACACAGTATTGGCTCTGTTTAAGAATCTTTAAATGTTCAACTTCAGTTAACCTTCAAATTTTGTTTCCTTTTATTTGATGGAAGGAAGAAATAACACTGGTCAATAAAGTTTTTGTCACAGGTACTTTTCCTTGAACTATATGTAATTTTTTACGTTGATTACGGAAATGAAAACAATTTTTCTATCATTCGCAGTTTTAGGGACACACAAATTGACATCACTTAGGATTTGAATCAGAATAGGAAGGGGCGGGTCTGCCCCTTGCTCCTCCTCTGCTTATAAGTTGCTGCACGTCACTGTTGACTTTCATTTGTTAGTTACTTGTTTGATTTCGTTCAGTGAACATCGTGCATTTTATTCTTGGTTTTCCTTAATAATTTTTTTGTGCGAGTGTGTTCTTATTGTTTCATGACAGAATGCCACGTAAGTGTATCAACCATTCAAACTGTTTGTTATGTGTGATTATGTGTAAGGAGAGTTAACTTTTAAATCTCAAAGGCGAAATTTCACCCCTCTCGTCAAAAAAGCATTCGAACTTCATTTTGGTTGCAAGGTAGGGGATCAGGACAAGACATGGGCACCTCATATACGCTGTATTACGTGTTTAAGACTTCTGACAGGCTGGCTAAATGGGTCTCGTCAAATGCAGTTTGGTTCTAATGATATGGAGAGAGCCGAAAGACCATCTAACGGACTGTTATTTCTGCTTAACAAATATAATAGGCATTACTGCAGAATCTAAACATATGGTACAATTCCCAAATTTATCATCAGCCATAAGGCCTGTTTTACATAAACATTTGCCAGTACCAAGGCCACCGGAAACTGAGTTTAGATGATGAAAACGAAATTGATGTACAATGTAATGACAAAGCTCAACATGGTTTATTGACGGACGATGTTGATCCAATGCTTGAAAATTAAAATGAAAAGGTTTATTGGCAGACTATAGTCCATATGACCAGAGCTGGGCAGTATTTAAATACATTTGTATTTAAATACATTTGTGTATTTAGAACTGTATTTATAAATACATTGTTTTTCATGTATTTAAATATAGTATTTAAATACTTTAATGAGTATTTAAATACAATGTATTTAAATACTCAAAATATAAAAATGTAAATACTTTTACTGGTTTAATACACGTTCTGTACTAGCACAGTACGACGCGTCGACAGTGTAGTACAGCATGGTTCATGTTTCAACGTGTCAGTTCAATCAGTTGTGTGCCACTCTTAGTCGAAAGCGGTTGGTTTCTTTATCGTGTGCGTGTCATGGCTTCAACAAGCAAATTTGTATGTATTTAAAATGTATTTACAAATGTATTTAAATACAATTGATGTATTTTGTATTTAGTATCTAAATACATTCGTAAAATGTATTTAGTATTTAGTATTTAAATACATTTCTCCCATGTATTTAGTATTTAAATACATTCAATGTATTTATTGCCCAGCTCTGCATATGACAAATATTATTAATACAATGACAGTTCATACACTAAGGATAAAAATATATACAATTGATTAGAAATAATACTGCACTGTCGAAGTTAAGTGGAGCTACAGACAGACGTTTTCATACCAAGAAGTCCATAGCTTAGAGGATAAATGGCAGGACTCATGGATAGCTTGGATGATCGGGTTGGTTGATTTTTTAATTCTTTGCATTAGACTGTGTTGAGCACGTCTTGTTACCTCCGGGAAGCTCGGAACATTGCGGGTAGCAAACATTTGCGAAGCTGAGCATCTCGGGGGTAATTTATGTAAGAGTCTAAAAGACCTGTTGTACAGCAAATTTAGGGTTCTGCCAGAACCTTTTTTATAATTCACCCAGAGTTGCTGACCGTATATATTACTGCAGAAAGTACGAAAGAGTGTGTCTTTAGCTTCACTTGTACAGAAACGAAAGTTCCTTATGGTCATATTCGCTTTAGCACACAGGCTTCGAGATTGTTTTCTTATATCCGAGTCATCACTCAAGGAGCTGGTAATAGTTTGACCCAAATACTTAAACTCTTGTACTTCCTCAATTACTTCACCATTCATTTTAAACCTTATATCAGCTGGCTGATTACAGCTTTTAGGATGAAATTGCATAACCTTAGTTTTTGTAACATTAAAAAGAATATCATGTTTCTACGAATACACTTCGCAGACATTTAGTAGCCGATCCAGACCTTTAACAGAGGGACTTATTAACACCATATCATCGGCATAAACTAAGTTATTTATCCTTGTGTTATCTATACAACATCCTACTGTTGCCTCATTAAGTGAAGCAATTAATCCGTCAATATACACATTAAACAGCATAGGGGAGAGCAACGAGCCTTGTCTCACCCCGCAAGAGGAGCCAAAACACTCAGATAGTACATTGCCCCACCTAACAGTGAAAGATTGGTGGGAATACCAAAATTTCAATAAATTTAATATGTACATGGGAACCTTCCTGTCTTCTAGTTTTGCAAATAAAATATTGTGGTTCACCCTATCATATGCCTTACTTATATCAAGGAAACAGCTATAAATGGTTGAATTACTGTCAACGTATTTAGATATTGTTTCTTTAAGTTCGCTTGAACCATCTTGTTCATCGACAGAGCCTCATTTAATATCTCAAGCAGACCTGAGCGATTTTGTCCGTGATCTGAAATTGTCAAAAGATCAATCTGAACTTTTGGCTTCCAGATTGAAAGGTTGGGATCTTCTAGAAAAAGGCACTAAGATATCTTTTTATCGCAAACGTGAAAGAGTCTTTCTACCCTTTTTTTTCTCAGGAAGGCAATTTAGTATACTGTAATAATGTGGATTCTCTCATGGAAACCCTTGGCCAACAACATGATCTAAACGAATGGCGCCTATTTATTGGTTCCTCGAAGCTGAGTTTGAAAGCTGTGTTACTCCATAATGGAAATAAATACCCTTCAGTTCCAATAGCACTTGCCGTTCATATGAAGGAAACATACGACAATATGCACCTGCTTGTGAAACATATCCAATATGATAAATACTCTTCATAACTGTGGAGACTTGAAAGTGATTACACTTCTCCTTGGTTTACAAGTGGGTTATCCGAAATTCTGTTGTTTCCTTTGTGAATGGGACAGCCAAGCATGGGAAAGCCATTACTGAAAGAAACAATGGCCACCTCGACAAGCGTTGATTCCAGGGAAAAAAATGTCACCAGTCCACCTCTGGTTAATCCAAAAAATGTTTTTTGCCACCACTACATATTAAACTTGGTTTAATGAAAAATTTGGTTAAGGCTATGGATCAAAATGGCGGTAGGTTTTTCTACTTGAAACAAAAATTTCCGAGGATCAGTGAGGTCAAAATCAAAGAAGGGATCTTTGTGGGCCCGCAAATTAGAGAAATCATGAGAGACAGCGCGTTTGATGAGACTTTAAGTGAAATTGAAGGAGCAGCTTGGAGAGCATTTGAAGCAGTGACCACAAATTTCCTCAGAAGGGATACCAGGGCAAGTGTGCCCCAGCATGTTGGCTGACTACTGCTGGATATTGTCAAGGAATGGCCCAGAGGCGAAATACAAGTGTAAATCATTAGTAGCTACATTTTAGGTGAGTTCAATATGCATTTTCTACTTTGCTATTGCTATTACGTCTATAAATTAGTCCAAATTTCATTTCGATTTACTCAATATTGGTGGGTGATAGACAAATTTTGAGGTAATTTTTTAACTCATTGGTAAAAAACCTATAAGATCCACCCATTTTTGTTCATGTGATAAACAAAAATTCTCTTTTGTCATCCAGTGTAATTATTGCCCTCAAACTTCCATTAAATGTGGTAAAGTAATTGTGTACAATAATGAATTATGTGTAATTATTTGTTCTGCATGTATTTTTGATTAGCGGACAGTGTTAATTTAATTGCAAACTGTAATTACTTCTTTAATTTTGGGAGCCCTGTTCATTTTTCAAATATGCGTTGTAATTTCTGTCTTATACAGGGTGATGCATAAATATGTTTCATAAATCGCAGGGTGTATTCTTGAGACAAAAGTAAAGAAAAAAGATCACATAAACATAGGTCGAGAAACCCGTAGGTTTCGAGCTACAGCACGTGACAGAAAAATGAAACTCCTGAAGATTTTTTACATTTTACGTACGTTTACATTTCCTTGAGTAGACTTTGCCAGTGCTACTTGAAGACTAATGTGGTTCATGCATGATGGTGCACCAGCTCATTTCGTTCATTTAACGAGAGAATATCTCGATGCTGTGTATCCTGACAGGTGGATAGGGCGCGGTGGTCCTATTCCGTGGCCACCTCGGTCATCAGATTTAAATTCTCTTGACTATTATTTGTGGGGTTATTTAAAAAGCCTAGTTTATGTTACAGAAGTCCGAACACGTGATTAATTGTGGCAACGAGTTCGAGACAATTGCCAAACGATCCGCAATACTCCAGAATTCTTTAGTGTGTCAGACAATTACTAGTGCGACGTAATGGGACATGCATTCGAGAAGTAGGAGAGGATTTCGAACATTTACTTTAATGAAGCAAATGTATCACACTGTGTATTTGCATAAAACGTAAAAAATCCTTAGGAGTTTCATTTTTCTGTCCCGTGCTATAGCTCGAAACCTACGGGTTTCTCAGCCTATGTTTATATTGTCTTTTTTCTTTACTTTTGTCTCAAGAATAGAATACACCCTGCGATTTATGAAACATTTATGTATCACCCTGTATAGGGTCTCTAGTTTTGACTAGTTATCCATACATCCAAAAGACTACCACGCTGAAATTCAACTACACAATATCAATAACAACTTCAACCGCGCGGTATTTTCATATTGAAGCTTGGACTTGAATTTTTTTATATTTGTAAATAATTTTCTTGTACATTTACCTCCATTCCACGGTTAGTAATAATAAATTTTTTTTGCATCAGTTTTTCTATAGGCATATTCACTGTGATTAGTTTTGGTCATTATATCTAGCCAATACACACACATGTTAGGACTGATGCTAAACTTGCTAGGTCTAGCCAGAATAGTTAGGTTATGACTTATGCCATCATCAGTTGGTCTATTTCAAGTACTTTGCTTCACTTGCTAGTATTTTAAACTAAAAATTTAACATTAAATGTGGACTAATGTTAGGGATTTGGCCAGTTTGCAAATTTAACACTTTGCATTCCAGACTGCACAATCTGCAAAATTCTTACACGAAGCTCCCATTTTTAAAAATATTCTCACATTCTAAATTGAAAAAGTATTGTGCAGTATGAAAATTGGTAATTATATAGAAAATGGCGCAACCCGAAGTATGATGTAAAAAACATTTTATTAGGTCAATTTCGATGTGCTGAAGCCAAATCTGTTAACCATTTGGTGTGCAAATTACATTTTTACAGATTATAAATAAAATTACAAATTTTTGAAGTTCATTCATTTGCCCATCATTTATGTTTTGGTTCCAATAATTTTGCTCCGCGAGTCAAAGTAGTTCTTAACAGAAGCAATTTTATAACCCTTTTAAAATGTGCCCTTTTAATGTTTGTATAGCAATGGAGTGTGAAGGGTGTTCTGTTAGATACATTGAAGCTATTGTAAAGTGTTACGAAAATGATGAAGAAGCAATTCTATAATTTTTGAAGTTCATTCATTTGCCCATCATTTATGTTTTGGTTCCAATAATTTTGCTCCGCGAGTCAAAGTAGTTCTTAACAGAAGCAATTTTATAACCCTTTTAAAATGCGCCCTTTTAATGTTTGTATAGCAATGGAGTGTGAAGGGTGTTCTGTTAGATACATTGAAGCTATTGTAAAGTGTTACGAAAATGATGAAGAAGCAATTCTATTTTTCCAAAAACATGGTGTTTTGCTTTCTGAGTTGTCGTGCCCAACGTGTGGTTATTTTACTCTTAGGTTAGGTTAGGTTAGGTTAGTTTTCATGTGCTTGTTAGCCATTTTTTAGGCAAATGCTTCAAAATAAGAGTAAAATATAACATTTACTCTAATTTGAAGCATTTGCACACCAAATGGTTAATAGATTTGGCTTCAGCACATCGAAATTGACCTAATAAAATATTTTTTACATCATACTTCGGGTTGCGCCGTTTTCTATATAATTACCAAACATTTTATTAGGTCAATTTCGATGTGCTGAAGCCAAATCTGTTAACCATTTGGTGTGCAAATGCTTCAAATTAGAGTAAATGTTGTTTATATTTTACTCTTATTTTGAAGCATTTGCCTAAAAAATGGCTAACAAGCACATGAAAACTAACCTAACCTAACCTAACCTAACCTAAGAATAAAATAATCAAATCAACTTACCTTTAACTTAAACATTGGGAGGATACAACTTTGCCGCAGCTTTGAGGAAAAAATGAAGTCTCTGATCACTAGGGACGTTATGTAAAAATAAATATCTAGCAAAATATTTAAAATAATGTTCCTTTTTATTCCCTGCTCTCAATACCCAACTTTTTATGTCTTTCCACAAGCGTTCAATATTTTGAGTATGTGCCCCAGATTCTGGATTTACAAAATTCACTGAATGATTTACCGTTAAATGAGTATAATTTAAATTTTTTAAGGAAGAGTACCCTTTCCACTCGTCACTAATAATGATTGATCGAGGCAGAATAATTTTTTTAATAAGGGGGATAAGTGTTTCGGCAGAACGATTTTCAACTGGCACAACAAACATTTTTTTAGAATCTCTTTCTATACCGCCAAATGCCCAAACCCCATCAACACGGCGCCCTCTATGGTATTTAGTTTTCCCAAATTTGGATTCGTCTATCTCCACAATAATGTTGTCACCTCCAATATAGGTTCTTGGTTATCGTGCCAAAATTCACATACCTCCGCGCACATCGACTTCCAATCAACCACTGAATTTGGGCTAAGCTTGAGTTGAGACTCGCAGTATTGTTGTGAAAAATGTTTCATTAGAAAAACATTTATAAATAATAAATTTTTCCAAGGAGGAATATGTATGCATTCTAACCACGTGTTTTTAAAAATACTTTGATAGAAAGAACATTTGCGTTTTCTTTTATTTTTAGGATTAGTTTTTGCTTGCGGCATTCAAATTGATGTTTATCACGATGTATGTTGCAATTATAACCACACGTTGGGCACGACCAGGGCTGTGGAGTTGGCACAAAAAAACCGACTCCGACTCCTCAATTTTTTGTCTATCCGACTCCGAAGGTATATTAATTCTAAATCTGCTATGATGATAATTACACAAGAGGCATTTCATCACCACCACGTGAAGCATCATCATCTGTGGTCATTGTTACGGTAACTTTGTCTGTAGTAAAGAATCTTGTAAGTGGTGCTTGTCGTTCAGTAGATTTCTGATCTTTTGTTAACTTTGAAGTAGTTGGAAGGTTTTTATTACTATCTTTCTCAATGACAACTTCTAAAATTTTGGGATGGAAACACTGCAAATGTCTTTTCAAATTTGATGCTCTGGTTGGTGCATTTTTATCAGAGCCAGTAAAACCACTGATTTTTGCTTCACATAATTTTTCATCATCATCATCATCATCTTCTATCATACACTGACACACGAAATGTTTCCCATCTGTGGTTATTGTAAAATATTAAAAAACTGCAGACTTTGTTGGAAGTGTCTTTGCCATTGTGAAAGGGGTTTTAGACTTGAAAGTTAAAAACTTATGAAATTTAGAAAGAACTCGAAATTAAATAAGCATTAAAAATAAAAAATATTATCTGAAAAGAAAAAATGAATTAATGGCATTAGTGTCTGAAATGGAAAACATTGTGTTTATTATTTAAGTGGTTTAACCACCATAGCTGCCAGTGATATCACACAAAAACATATTTTATTAAAATTTATATTGAGGTCGGAGTCGGTACATTTTTACCGACTCCGACTCCAGCACCACCAAAATTGACTCCGACTCCGACTCCACAGCCCTGGGCACGACAACTCAGAAAGCAAAACACCATGTTTTTGGAAAAATAGAATTGCTTCTTCATCATTTTCGTAAAACTTTACAATAGCTTCAATGTATCCAACAGAACACCTTTCACACTCCATTGCTATACCAACATTAAAAGGGTGCATTTTAAAAGGGTTATAAAATTGCTTCTGTTAAGAACTACTTTGACTCGCGGAGCAAAATTATTGGAACCAAAACATAAATGATGGGCAAATGAATGAACTTCAAAAATTTGTAATTTTATTTATAACACTAGGCAACAAATTTCAACTTTTTTTTTGTTACAGACACGTGAACTACTGATTCCTACTAAAGCGCTGATGCTGATTTCAGATCTGATATCAAAATTTCTCTATCACGTCCAGATTTTATGTAACCGAAAACCCCTATTTTTCATTTTTTTTTCTCACCCGCTTCTATTACGAAAGCCGTCTAAGCTACTTTTCCATGCCACGTTTTATGTTAAGCATACTTAAATAATTAGTGAACAGGGATGTCTTTCCTCCTTTATTCTGGCTTAAGACAGACAGCGGAATTCCGCTGGTGGAGTTACCACCCCTGCGCCCAACCATCCACCCAAAGCGCGTTAGTATTTTGTTGTTACTACTGAAAGGCAAATTCCTGTTCTTAAGTGAAACTTTGGTGTGTCCTCTTCCTTTGTCGCTTGTAGGATGACGAGCTCTCCTTCTGCAGGAACCAACAATAATCTCCCATCATATTTGGGTTGAAATTACCTTGGTATCTGTTTTCCATAACTGAGATCTGTTGGTGGAAGCGCTCACCATGCTCGTCACTTACAGCCCCAAGGTTGGCCGGGAAGAAGTCAAGATGAGAATGTAAAAAATGAATTTTCAAAGACATTCTGCATCCCATTATTTCATAAGATTTAAGCATGTTTTCTACGAGTTTACGGTGGTTTTCAGCTTTGTGGTTTCCAAGAAAATTTTTGACAACTTCAACGAAAGATGTCCATGCTCCTAGTTCATTCTCATTTAGGTTAGATGGAAACGATGAGTCGTGGATGACACTGCGGATCTGTGGTCCAGTGAAAACTCCAGCTTCTAGCTTAGCATCTGTCAATATTCCTTTGAATTTATCCTTTAAATATTGGAAACCACTACCTTGATGATCCATACCCTTCATGAAATTTTTCATAAGGCCAAGTTTAATGTGAAGTGGTGGAAGATGTACTTTCTGAGGGTCAATAAGTGCTGGGTGTTTCACATTGTATTTACCAACAACATGTTCAGTTCTAGATGGCCAATCATGTTTTTTGTAGTGGTTCTTGTCATCTCTGCTGTTCCATAGACACAAAAAGCACATATGCTTTGTGTAGCCCAACTGTATGTAACCCAAGAAGTAATGATACAACTTTAAGGTCGCCACAAATATTCCATGTGTGGTCCTTATATTTGATGAGTCTTAGCAGCAGTTTCATCGATTCATAAGTCTCATTAAGGCCAGTGGCATGTGCTACAGGTATTGAAGGTTTTTCATTGCCGTTGTGCAGTAATACAGCTTTAAGGCTAGCTTTACTAGAGTCAATGAACAGTCTCCATTCTTTTGGATCATAGCGACAGCCAATCCCTTGCATCAGACCACTGATATCGTGGCAGAAACAAACGTTTTCTTCCTGTAAGTAAAATGATGAAAACTGCAAATGGCGATGGCGGAAATGGGAAACTTTGGTGTTTGGTTGGAGAAGATTAAATTCTTGAAGTCTTGAACCAAGTAACTCTGCCTTTTCTTTTGGTAATTCCAAATCGCGCACTAAGTCATTTAACTACGCTTGACTTAACAAATGTGGGGAAATATTTGCATCTGGAACATATATGCCATCTTTCCCTGTTTCTATATCACTAGCAGAATCTTCAGATGAACTGCTGTCTGTTATCGTTGCTGGTGGAACTGGTGGTGGATTTGTTTCATCATGTGGTACTGGTTTCATTGCTGATTCGCAGTTTGGGTACGTGATCTTTGATTTGTTTTTCTTTGTGAAACCAGCAATCTTTGTCAAACAAAAATAACAATCATTGAAATGATTTTTCGGCTCACGCCAAACCATGGGGACTGAGAACGGCATAGCTTTTCTTTTACCATTCATCCAAGCTATTAACATTGCATTGCACTGTGCACAGCAAATATGTGGTGCCCAGTCCCTCTGTTGGTCTCCTAACTTACAGTCAAAATAACACTTGTAGGCAAGTTTAATCTTTGTTGTTATGTTTCTACGTTGTGGCTTAGGTGTATATTGTCCACAGACAAAGCAGAAGTTGTCTGGGTGATTTACACAAGCACGTCTATTTGATGCCATTTTGAATTACCATACAATATCTGAAAAAATGTAGAAAGTAATTATTACGATGTGCAAAATAAAAAGAAATACACACCGTAGTACAAAACAAATGCTATAAAAACATACAAGTCACCACAACCTGTCACTTGCTCATCAGCAGAGATCTTCAACAACCGTTCTGCTTGACTGTCACGTAGCGACCTACCGTTGGGCCGTTGCCCGTTACTATGCTCTTGACTCAGTGTTGCCAACTCGGGATAAATTTTATTTATCAAAATTGTTCGAATTTGTATATAGTTGACAAAAAAAATTGCTTTAACCTTGAAAAGCAAGTTTCATATTACTGGCATTAAGCCGATTAAAACCAAAATCTGGACGTGGTAGAAAGTTTTACTAAAAGTGATTTGCATTTTACACAAAATCTAGACGTGATAGAAAAAATCTAATTATAGATTTGAAATCAGCATACCGAAATTAGCTAGGAGCACCTATTTGGTCTTCTGTAACAAAATCTTTGTTGCCTAGTGTAATCTGTAAAAATGTAATTTGCACACCAAATGGTTAACAGATTTGGCTTCAGCACATCGAAATTGACCTAATAAAATGTTTTTTACATCATACTTCGGGTTGCGCCGTTTTCTATATAATTACCTGAAAATTTCTGAGACTTTTTCATTACAGTATTTACCTGCATATTCTTTTTCGTCATTTATTGGCAATTTTTCTGCTATTGTATATATACCTTATGAACCTTGTTGTTTCGTGTGTTGGTCTCTCTTCACACAGAGGTCAAGCTGGTGGCCCCGCCTCTATATATATATTATATATATCTTTTTTTTTATTGAATGCACAGTTAAGTTAATTGAGTGCATGGTTAGGTTAATTGAGTGCATGGTTAGGTTAATTGGGTGCATGGTTAGGTTAATTGAGTGCATGGTTAGGTTAATTGAGTGCATGGTTAGGTTAATTGAGTGCATGGTTAGGTTAATTGAGTGCATGGTTAGGTTAATTGAGTGCATGGTTAGGTTAATTGAGTGCATGGTTAGGTTAATTGAGTGCATGGTTAGGTTAATTGAGTGCATGGTTAGGTTAATTGAGTGCATGGTTAGGTTAATTGAGTGCATGGTTAGGTTAATTGAGTGCATGGTTAGGTTAATTGAGTGCACGGTTAGTGTAGTTTATGCTGATTGGCTGCAGAATGTAAGAGTTTTTCACTGGACATGAAATAAAAATTTAATAACTTCAAAACTACCCATTTCCCCAAAAAATTAATATCACCACTGGATTCAGGAGCAAAAGTACCTCTAGATATACCACTTCTTATAAAAAAAATTGTTACCCCAGGGTTTTCTCTACATTAGCCAAACTTTAATTTAGTTAGGCCTAAAACTGGCAAGTTTCCAGAATCTAGATGCAGTTCATAAACAGTCCATAATAGCTTACTAGTACACTAGATTAGATTAGTAA
This sequence comes from Bathynomus jamesi, assembly GCA_023014485.1. NCBI lineage: Eukaryota > Metazoa > Arthropoda > Malacostraca > Isopoda > Cirolanidae > Bathynomus > Bathynomus jamesi. The sequence goes on along the minus strand of JAJOZX010001581.1, from coordinate 793,614 downwards.
TTAGGGTCAAATACAAAGTTCACACAGGGTGCCATTTCTATTAGGGCTGGCCCAGTACATAATTTACAAATGATCTTTTTCATTTATTAAAGCAAGTCTCTGGAAGTGGGCAGGGCTTTGAAGTAAATTGTGGGATAAAAAAGGGTGTGCACCTAGCTATAATGGCCCTAAAAAACCTAACCTAGGCTTAACTCTGTGCTCCTAGCCAGGGGCTTCACCCCCCCAGACCCCTGTGAGGATATATGAAGGTCAGAATGCACAAATGACAGTGAAATACATCAGAAAAAACAATTTTTATGCCAAACACTGCTTAATGATGTAATAGAAGAGGCCATAACTAGTACACATAATGGCCATGATGAATCTGAATTTGGAGCTCAGTCATTTTCTTCCCAGAAAATGTATCTATGCATCCACAAAGAAACCCTCACAATCCTCCCACACAATTTCAATCAATTTTAATCGATCCAAAAATTGCTTATATCTCCATTAATATTAATTTGCACAAGGAATACCATAGAAGAAAATAGATTGATTTAAATTCTACATAAGAAAAACTTGAGCAAATGTAGTTTATGTCCCCCTGATGCAAAGGGGGGACAAGCCAAAGTTGGGGAATGTAAAGGAGACATTTTATAAATGAATTCATCAAATAAAATGTTAAAACAAATGAAAATATTATAACTTAACCTAACCAATTGTCAGTATGTATATATTGATGATTGGTTAGGTTAAGTTGTAATATTTTCATTAGTTTTAACATTTTATTTGATTAGGTATACACAGATGAAGTTGGGGAATGAAAACTACACTAGGATAATGTAGGGGAACGTAAACTACACAAGGCACCACAGGGAATGTAAACTACACTAGGCACCACAGGGGAACATAAACTACACTAGGCACCACAGGGGAACATAAACTACACTAGGCACCACAGGGAACATAAACTACACTAGGCACCACAGGGGAACATAAACTCCACTGGGCACCACAGGGGAACATAAACTCCACTGGGCACCACAGGGGAACGTAAACTACACTGGGCACCACAGGGAACGTAAACTACACTGGGCACCACAGGGGAACATAAACTACACTGGCACCACAGGGGAACGTAAACTACACTGGGCACCACAGGGGAACGTAAACTACACTGGGCACCACAGGGGAACGTAAACTACACTGGGCACCACAGGGGAACGTAAACTACACTGGGCACCACAGGGGAACGTAAACTACACTGGGCACCACAGGGGAACGTAAACTACACTGGGCACCACAGGGGAACGAACTACACTGGGCACCACAGGGGAACGTAAACTACACTGGGCACCACAGGGGAACGTAAACTACACTGGGCACCACAGGGGAACGTAAACTACACTGGGCACCACAGGGGAACGTAAACTACACTGGGCACCACAGGGGAACGTAAACTACACTGGGCACCACAGGGGAAGTAGTCATCCCAGAGTCCAGGTCATGTGCTAAAATGAATATTAACCCAGAATTCTGTAGATCCAGTCAAGTTTTAATTTTGTTTATACCCATGAGATCTTTTGTCAGACTAATAAGAAAAATTACCTCTAAATTGTCTAAACCTCCAGACTGCAAAATCTGCTTGAATTTTTTGATGGCATTACACAATGATTTTTCAATAACATTCTCATACCTGATGCATCAGGTGAGGATTTTAACTTAAATTACTTGAACTTAATACAGTATGTCAGATGAAAGATTAAACTAAATGTTTTGACTGGAATTAACGTGAGAATTTAAGTGCTTTAGTGCAAGAGTTTTTCTTATTGTGTAGGACTTTCACAATTTGGAGAATGAGAATTTTGCAGATTATGCAGTCTGGCCAAATTTGAAAATATTTTGAACATTTATATGATATTTCCACTCAAACATCATCTCTTAAAACTAAATGTGCCTAATTCTTTTACACTTTCACTGTATTTCATCATGAAGCTAGGGGTAAGTTTGGTTACCCTGTGTTGTACACCATCAAGCATATTTATATCTTATCTACAGACTATGGTGAGGTGACCAAACTTGAATTTAGTATTCAAATGAGTCTTAACTTGACTAACTACTTTTTTGTAAATTTAGATATTTTACCATCTACTCCCTTCTCTAAATCATTTAGATACAAAAAGAGTAATGAAACTAACATTGATCCCTGTGGTACCCCACTTTTCGCCTTTCGCAACCCTGATTCATGGCCATTTAAAATTAATCTTTACCTTAGAAACCATTCTTGTACCTAATTTATGACTGGCCCTGATATTCCATGAGCTTTTAATTTGTACAGAAGTCTTCTGTGTTAGAACCTTCTGAAATGCCTTGGTTAAAATGTAACTAATGGCTACATCATATCTATCATTTGGTCTACCTGATCAGTTACAAACAAAAAGTAGGTGCATTCCATGACACATCATGCAGTAGTGTACACCACTAAATCACAGATTTGCTTCAAAAATTTCCATATAGGGTATATTTGACCTCTTGATCATGAGAATGTTACTTCAAATTTATTTTAACAAATACACTGCACCCCCAAATTTTTTTTGGGGGAGGGTGGGTGTCTGCAAAAACTACTAAAGTTCCAAGTATCATAACTGCTTTTTTCTAATTGGGTTAGAGTAAAAATTTAAATTGTTTATGTAGAGATTTTCATGAAGAACAAATAAGCATCAGTCTATACCTATATAATTAAGATAGGACTAATATTTTGGAAGTTATCATAATTTTATATTTTGGGGTGGGCCCATATCCCCCATGGCCAATCAATACAAAAAATTTTGTTGATGCAAAACTGTTTCCTTAACATTTGTGCATATGTAGGGTTAATAATAATAATGTAATTTTGTGTATGTATTATATTTTTATGCTTGTAAATATTGTATTCTGGAAGAAAAATTGGAGCAAGTGTAGTTTACGTCCCGCTGTGGTGCCTAATGTAGTTTACATCCCCCTGTGGTGCCTAGTGTAGTTTACGTTCCCCTACATTATCCTAGTGTAGTTTACGTTCCCCTACATTATCCTAGTGTAGTTTACATTCCCCTACATTATCCTAGTGTAGTTTACGTTCCCCTACATTATCCTAGTGTAGTTTACGTTCCCCTACATTATCCTAGTGTAGTTTACGTTCCCCTACATTATCCTAGTGTAGTTTACGTTCCCCTACATTATCCTAGTGTAGTTTACGTTCCCCTACATTATCCTAGTGTAGTTTACGTTCCCCTACATTATCCTAGTGTAGTTTACGCCCCTACATTATCCTAGTGTAGTTTACGTTCCCTACATTATCCTAGTGTAGTTTACGTTCCCCTACATTATCCTAGTGTAGTTTACGTTCCCCTACATTATCCTAGTGTAGTTTACGTTCCCTACATTATCCTAGTGTAGTTTACGCTCCCCTACATTATCCTAGTGTAGTTTACGCTCCCCTACATTATCCTAGTGTAGTTTACGCTCCCCTACATTATCCTAGTGTAGTTTACGCTCCCTACATTATCCTAGTATAGTTTACGCTCCCCTACATTATCCTAGTGTAGTTTACGCTCCCCTACATTATCCTAGTGTAGTTTACGCTCCCCTACATTATCCTAGTGTAGTTTACGCTCCCCTACATTATCCTAGTGTAGTTTACGCTCCCCTACATTATCCTAGTGTAGTTTACGCTCCCCTACATTATCCTAGTGTAGTTTACGCTCCCCTACATTATCCTAGTGTAGTTTACGCTCCCCTACATTATCCTAGTGTAGTTTACGCTCCCCTACATTATCCTAGTGTAGTTTACGCTCCCCTACATTATCCTAGTGTAGTTTACGCTCCCCTACATTATCCTAGTGTAGTTTACGCTCCCCTACATTATCCTAGTGTAGTTTACGCTCCCCTACATTATCCTAGTGTAGTTTACGCTCCCCTACATTATCCTAGTGTAGTTTACGCTCCCCTACATTATCCTAGTGTAGTTTACGCTCCCCTACATTATCCTAGTGTAGTTTACGCTCCCCTACATTATCCTAGTGTAGTTTACGCTCCCCTACATTATCCTAGTGTAGTTTACGCTCCCCTACATTATCCTAGTGTAGTTTACGCTCCCTACATTATCCTAGTGTAGTTTACGCTCCCCTACATTATCCTAGTGTAGTTTACGCTCCCCTACATTATCCTAGTGTAGTTTACGCTCCCCTACATTATCCTAGTGTAGTTTACGCTCCCCTACATTATCCTAGTGTAGTTTACGCTCCCCTACATTATCCTAGTGTAGTTTACGCTCCCCTACATTATCCTAGTGTAGTTTACGCTCCCCTACATTATCCTAGTGTAGTTTACGCTCCCCTACATTATCCTAGTGTAGTTTACGCTCCCCTACATTATCCTAGTGTAGTTTACGTTCCCCAAGTTTGTCCGCATATACCTAATCAAATAAAATGTTAAAACTAATGAAAATATTACAACTTATACCAAACAAATTGTCTATATATATATATATATATATATAACCCCTCCATCTATGGCCCTGGGTTGGTTTGAAGTCAACGGGGGTTCTGGTTAGGAGGCAGCATTGGATCTGTTACTTGCAGTAGTTTCTTCTATACTACTCTCCGAGTTCTTCTTTAGTGGCTTGGAGGATTCTGAGAGGCTTATTAAATTCTTTGAGGTTTCTCCCCAATTCTTCTTGTAACGTATTGGGAGATTTTAATGACTAAGTTTTCTGAAGAGAGCGTGGCTCGAAGGAGAAGATAGACTTTTTCTTTACTGTAATTTACTGCTACAATGTTACAGGTAATGCTCAGCCTTGTAGTTGGTATCAGAATGAACATGGAAGAAATTGGTGGGGTTTATATACCCCAATTCTACTAAAATCATCATTATTAAATGTTGAAGAGGCTGCATTATTTTTGCACAATATTTGAAAATAAAGTAAATCTTTTAGCTGTGGTAAGGTTTAAACAAATAAACAAGATATTTGAAGATAAAGCCATATTTTTATCTTAAACCACGTATTTTCAGATCTGATGTTATCATGATCTGCCAAGTTAACTAAAAGTGGAAATTGAACTATGCATCTTTACACTAAAATATGCATATGAGTAAAAATTAAAGGTTTAAGATTTAAATTAAATGCTTAGGCAAGACATGACTTCATCTTTTATAATGAAGAGCGAATGTATACAAAACATGACATGGCAAAAGTTACTCAGGATTCATTATTAAGCTAAATCTAAAAATGATTAAGAAATTAAAAAAAAAAACAAGTCATCATTTATTTGGCAAAGTAGAAAGCACATCAAAATTTATCACAATAGAAAAATAATAAAAAAAATAACAATATCGCCGCGCATACATTCCTAAATGGCGACATAATGTCGGGTTGTGCATTGAGTACAATCTGAGTACATCACTGAGTATGTTGCACTTTTGGTTCATTACAATTATGATTACAATTACCAATTAATTCACATTCGCTTATTATCGTTAATTATCGTTATTAAAATACATTAATTTCTTGATATTAAATTATCATCATTAAAGTACATTAATTACATTTAAATTATCATTAATTACAGTTTTATTTTAAAGTACAGTACGTCAATTACATTATTAAGTACATTAGTCACTTACAATTCTTAGTGTTTTTATATTTATATATGGTTATTAGTACAACACAGTACATGGGCACATATGTTATATATTTATATATACATGACACACATGATTTAACATAACGCATGATAATTTTTTTTATAAATTTGGAATTAGAGCGAGAGGAGATTTTACGTCGTCAGATGCTAATTTATGATGTGATCATCGAATTGCATACACTTGCATAAACGTTTTCGAGTTCATTGCAAGAGGTGAACACACTTAAAAGAGAGTAAAAAGAATACATGTGAACGTACTTACATGTAAGGTAATTATGTACATCCTCAGTGGACATGTACAAATGCCTAAACTATTGTACACACATTGGTAGTCACACAATAGGTTGACAATAGGTAGCTGAATGAATAATTAATAAAATTAACAAAAGATAAAGGTCAAGAAGATGTATGAATGAACAACATTTACATAATGACATAGAGTGTAAAGGTTTTTATTTTTTCTATTATTATTAAAGAATTTACCATACATTCAACATGAAAGATATCCATATACCAAATGGGTGATTCAGTATTCACAGTATGGAAAATGTGAAGAGAAATAAGTTACTTTATGATGTCATAGTTATTCACATTGTCATACATACAGTATAAGTCATTATTAGAAAAGATGAACTAGAGAAATACAGTAATGAATAAAGAAGTACAAATTGAAATTCTATCCAAAACTCATTTAGGCGATTTGGTTTATCATGTAAAAATGAATATTGATTATTCATTGTTCATTTTTACACACACACACACACACACACACACACACACACACACACACACACACACACACACATATATATATATATATATATATATATATATATATATATATATATATATATATATATATATATCTTATGCTCGCTGAGAGCCCTCTCTTCTCGCTTGACCGTCTTTTCCTCTTCCTCTCCCAATCTCGCATCCTATCTGAGCTTTAGGTGGCTTCTCACCTGTAGTCCGCTGTTCTCCCTTTTCTAGTGCCTTTTCTCCGTCTCCGTTTCTCTTTCTCGTATTCCGCCTCGCCATGATATCCGCTACCATATAGCGGGAAATGGCGGTAAACGCCCCAATAAAAAAAAATATATATATATATATATATATATATATATATATAAATTGATGATTGGTTAGGTTGTCATAATATTTTGTTGGTTTTAACATTTTAGATATTTTATTGAAACAGCTCAACTGTGGCATTTCTATATTGTGAATAGATGTAGATATGGTAGGAAATTATAAGAAAAGTTGTTGCAATCCTTTTTTTCTTCATAAGAAAATAATATTAAAAGGTTTACACCCTCTTCTTAAACATTATTCAATTGTCATTGATTGTGATTTTCATCTTATGTTTTGGTGTTAAGGAAAATGTGTTAATGTGCAAGGGGGGAGGAAGCTATTAATAAGCTGTGCTTCTATCCTTTTCCGAGTAGATATGTGGTGATCAATATCAGCCCATAAGCTACGATGATATGTAATTTGTCTTGAAACCTGTGTGAGATTGGAAATAAACATTTATTGATACTGAGATCTTCATTTGTAGTAGCTTTTGCACATAACTAATCTGCACATTTCAGAAGTGAAAAAATATAATAAATACACAAAATTAGATTTATTATTAACCCTGCATATTAGGGTGGTCCTTATTTTTGAAGTTTTGAAATGTGTACCTCCCACCATTGCAATTGATGCTCTCATGGTAGAAACTAATGTGTGCAAAATCTTTTTCCAATTGGGTAATATTTAGGGTGTGCTCAGTCACACCAAAATTTTCTACTTTTAACTTTATTCTGCCTATAATTAGAAAATTAGAACTTTTGATTAATCAATGCTAAAATATAGAATGCACATTTAAAAAGCAACATTTTCTGTATTTATACATATGCAAGAGAGTAACAGAGTACCTAAATGGTGTAATATGGGTCTCACAGTCTAACTTATGCACATTTTGATTCAGGACATTGAGTCCTATTTGGTCTTGGTAGTGGATGATGAGGAAATATCCTGAAGGAGTGTGGCTTTTTGGCAATTGGGATAACGCTTGCAGTGTTCTTGGATGACTTGCAGGGTGAACTGAGTCTGCTCCTCATCTTTTGTCAGCAAACCATTGTATTCCTGTATCAGTGTGACCCCTCATTCTGCAGTGTCATTCACAACGCAAAGATCTCAGATGACATCCTCTGCTTGCAGATAGTTGGGATTTATCATCTAAGTGTCAGGATCCACTTCCAAGAAGGAATCTAGAAGTGAAAGAATCTGGAAGAACTTCTGTGCATTAAGTGTCAGGAAATCACAGAGTCTAATGCTGGGGATCCTGGCCTGGTCCAGAGAGATTCGCTTGGGAGGATCATCCTCTCCCTCGCGACTGAGTGCTTCCACCATCGCCCTCTTCTCGGAAGCATTGACGTCTCAGTCAAAGAAGGTGAGTGCCGCCAGTTGTTCGCTTAGATACCAGAGCTGCCCACGCAGCTTGTTCAATGCATCCTTGGCTGCTGGCGAGTCGATTGACAAGAGAAGTTTCAGTAGATGCAGATCGCTGGCAGGAGCTGCAGTTGACAGGTGGGAGAGGAACCAGGACTTAACATACACTCCAACACCAAAGACAGAGAAGTTCCAAAGACCTTGCGTCTCTTGCTTCATCAGCTTGAAGCCAGTATCTCTGAACATGAAGATTTTCAAAGCATAAATCAATCTTGACATGAACCATGCACAGTGGATGGCACCTGGCTTCCTGAATGATACTGCATGTGGTAAATCTCCTCTCACGAACAGGAGGGTCAACTCCAAGAGTTCGCAGTAATCATCATGTTGATGTGTCAGTCCAAGTTGACTGATCATGAAATCCTTGACAGCAGAAAAATCCAAAAGTGCAGCTGCAACGACTTGGTCTTCTACTCCAGGCTTGTAAGGAGTGACAGTGATATATGGCCAGAATGTCTTGAACCACTTGAAAAGGAGGATCTCAGGGCCCAATCGATGGTCCCATCGTGATGCTGAATGCTTCTTCAAGAAGAATTTCATGTATGTGATGTCTGCATGCCAAGTAGAGAACTTCTGTCTCCAGCTTCATTTCGAGCAACACACACACACACACACACTGTTCTTTCATCCAGTGTTGCTCGATGTTGTATCGAAGCTGAGGGCTTTGATGATGTCCTTGACACCCCACTCAGACACCATCTCAATCATTGCGTCTGCCATTGCTTGACCAGTTTCAGAATGCAGCTTTGGAATGCATAAAATTTGTTAAATTCCAGACCCTGAGACAATGATTGCAAGTCTATTGCAATTATGATCTGTTAGATCCTGCATCAGCTTTCTGTCCCAATGAAGCACCAGCAGCTTTTGGGGGTTGAACTCAGCCTTGAGCTGGGCTGCTAATTCAGCCTGATGCTTTTGACAATAATGACGAATAGATGACTGATTGATGGTATATTCCTTGACATTTAGCCCTGAAGCATGAATGATGGGAGTCACTTGTCTTCGTCTGGTTGAGTGATGAGAGGATGGAAGGGCTAAGGATGTTTGTCCTTCCCTGTTTCTGAGCCAATAGTGTGACTTCTCCAACTGATTCTTCTCTCACAATCATGCCTGTCATCAGGATTGGAAGATGAAGTGGAAGAATCCAAGGCAACTATTTCATCCAAATTGGCTTTCTCTGCAAGCTGTTTGTCCTGGAACACAAGCTGAGTTCTTTGTTTTATTGCTTGGGCTCCTTCTTCAACAAAGAAACATCAACTCCAGCCATACCCCTCACCATCCCTTCTCACGCTGTGCCAATAAGAATTCCATTCTTCCGGGATTTTCATCATTGTCAAGGCATCGGAATGGGCCACATCGAACAGGTCATTAAATGTTTCCTTGAAGGCTTCCTCATTGGCCACTTGGGTCGCTGTCCTCCTGGCTTTGTTCTTTTTTAGTCCTTCCCACTTCTTCACCAATTCCTCAAGCTGTTTGACAGCATGGTCAATGCAATGAATCAGGATTTGGGCTCTGTCCCAGAACATCTGCACCCCCTTCAATGCGCAGATGGCAGCCTCATGTTTGGTGCTCGCTGTCTTCAGTTTGTGGAGGTAAAGCCTGAGAACATCCCCAATACAGGGTAACTTTGTGCCAGTGAAATCTTCCCTGGTTGAACTAAGCAAGAACACATCGGTCTTGCTGTGAGTAGAAGTTGCCATACTTGCTGAAAGAAAAGAAATGTCAGTAAATGGTATTACCATGTAATACAAATTAAGCGCATATAACAGCAAAATAGAAGTGGGTTGAGAATACACTAAATATTCACCGATTGCCAAACTTTTTGGTAGGATTTAATATTTATAGAGGGAGTACAAGATAGGATGGTGGGAGGTGGAAAATTCTGAAGTTAATTTTTTAAGGTAATATAAGGACCACTTTACTGCATATATACGCAAATGTTTGGGGAACGTTTTTGCATCAACAAAATCTTTTGTATTGATTGGCCATGGGGGGGGGGGGTATGAGGGCCCCCCAAAATAAAATTATGATAACTTCCAAAATATTAGTCCTATCTTAATTATCGACTGATGCTTATTTGTTCTTCATGAAATTCTCTACCATAAACAGTTTAATTTTTACTCAACCCAATTTTAGAAGCAAAGTTATGACACTTGGAACTTTAGTAGTTGTTTGCAGACCCCATTTGGGGGAGGTCCATATCTCCCGTTTGCAGACCCTATTTGGGGGAGGTCCATATCTCCCATTTGCAGACCCCATTTGGGGGAGGTCCATATCTCCCGTTTGCAGACCCCATTTGGGGGAGGTCCATATCTCCCAAAGTATTTGTTCAAATAAATTTTGTTACATTTGCATAATCAGGTGGTCAAATTTACTAGATATAGAAATTTTTAATACAATTGGAATCAGAGTGGTTGCAGTTTCAATTTTTTGCATGAGATGTCCTGGAATGCACCAGTAAGAGATTAGACAAATGAGACTTTTCTTATTTTAAGTTCCCAGGAAGGATTTAGATAAGATAAAAATTATCCAAATGTTCTTGAATAATGATCTTTATAATTTTTTCTAGTATCCTCCTTGCCAGTGATTTTAGATTAATAGGCCTATAATTTCTTGCCTCCTTTTTACTACTCTTTTTGTAAATGGGTACTACATTCGCTTTCTTCCATTTATCAGGTATCTTTTTATAATTAATTGATCCAACAAACTAAATAGTTAGTGCCTCAGCTAAACTATCCTCCATTTCCCAAAGAATTCTAGGATAAGTATTATGAGGACTAGCACCTTTATTTGGCTTTAGTGCATTAATTACTTGCCAAAACATCATCTTTGCTTCCTTCCCATGAAGAATGTCTGAGTTTAAAGAATCAAAATCAGAGTTACCCAAGCTTCCTTCCATAAAAACGACTAAAATAACCATTAAAAATGTACTGCCACTGCCTTTAACCCAATTGCAGTACTTTGAATTCTGTAAAATCAAGCATGGTATTTCTCTTTAGGGAAGCTCAGTATTATACCAGAGATGTTTCAGTTGGCTCAGTGTAGTATAGGATATGCAAAACAACTTGGGGGAAATTGAACCAAAACCAAACTGTGATGAGTTTAACTCTAAACTGGAACCAAATTCTAATGAGTGTACAGACTCATCTGGTTGTGTGAAGTTCTAATCCTGTAATAACTTGGTGCCAATACCCACAATTCCTAGTCAGGGATATTGTTATCACTGGTCAGTACTGGAAAAAAACTATTTGTCAATGTATGCCTTGTTTCTGAAAAGTCTACATTTCCAAATAAATTATTTCCTTCAGAGTGCATGGGCTTATATTGTTTTCTCTGGTAAGTGGGTATTAGTGAACTTAAATCTTAAAAATTGCTCTCGTGTCTTTCATGGTCTTTAAATGGCATATATAAATAAATACAGGTATACCCCATTATTCATAGCCTTCATATTCGTAGCTTTGCTTATATATAATATATTTTTTGACACCAAATTCCACTATTTGCAAACCCACCTCCATTATTCGCAATGCCAGATAAGGGAAAAAATTCACAATTCCACCTACTGCCAAATGCAGGCCATTATTCAAGAAAAGGCAGTGTCTTTGTGGTGAGATGTGAGGAAGAGTCATCGATGAAGGTGAGAGCAGTGGTGGTGAAACTTTCAGTGCGAGTTGGGGGTGGTTTGAGGAAATAAAAGTACAGTACAGGTATGTTTATTCTTTTATTGATGTTAGTCATAACTTACTATGCTAATACAGGTTTGTATTTGTGTTTTAGACTCACTTTTATGTATTGTATGGGAATGTATCCAAACATCTTACCTTCTGAAAAATGGCCACCAGAATGTATCCCCCCATAAAACATGCATTTATATAGGAGAAAAAGATTCATTATAAATTTGAAATTCTGCTATACATAATGAGTCTGAGGAATGTAACTCTTGCGAAAATGGGTATACCCATAATGGACAGTAAAACCAGTGTTCACGGATAAATACTTAATATGATTCTGTGAAGAAAAGGTTTTGTTAATACTGTTACATCATCACTGCTAGAAATTGGGGTGGAGTGGGAAAGTCCCTACATTATAAAATTATACATTATTAATTTCATAATGTAGTTATACTTAATTTATTAAAATCATAATATAAGAAAAGTGGGAAATTATTTAAAATAATAGTTCAGTATGAGGTGAAGAGTTGAGTATAGAGATGATAAATTAATGTAAAGTATAAAAAACTTGATTAAAACATTGAAATATACAGGCAGTCCCTGACTTACAAATGGGTTACATTCTTGAACCCCATTCGTAAGTTGAACTGTTCATAACTTGGATTATAAAGAAATATTGTACATTCATATGAAATTATAGTAAATACCCGCGCCTGTCTGTAGATGGGAAAAATCAATACTATTTTATGGGAGTTCATTCATAAGTGTGAATGTTCATATTTTGGGGACTGCCTATATAGCCTATGTTAATAATTTTTACTCGTTACTTTTTTACTTTACTACTCAATTTTTAATATTTTATAAAATTCAGTGGTATATTGACATTTATGGCATAGCTACCAAATATAGCAAATGTAACTGTGATTGATACGGGTAGATTTGTGCTAAGTTGGAAAATAAACAAACTTTTGCTGCATTGCTCCTGAAGAATCATGTGCCTGGACTGATAGCTAATAAATAGGTGTCTGCAATACAAACTGATGAAAATTGCACAAAAATGAATACAGATTTGGATATTCTTTGAACTAAGATAATGTAGAGCATTATTGCTTTCACTGGCAATGAACCATGTATGGAAGCCTTATTAGTGTATGGACATGCTATTTACTGTGAAATGTTGCTATGAGCTGCTCATACCCAGAATGGGCATGCGAGTAGAGATGTTCTCTGTAATATGAAACCTTTCTTCTTCCTCCCTCTTAAGCTTTGCTTTGGATTCTCAAGGCATGGATTGATTATATATAGCAGCATTCCAGTTACTGACACCCTACCTTATCCAGTTTGGCTGAATATCAATGCGGAGGTTTGTTTAGGACAAAACCACAATTTCCCGAGTTTCAGTTCAATCTGACCCATAGGTCAAAGGTTGTGGGCAAGTACACCTCAGTCACCCCATACTTTTAGTTTACAGCAAAACCCTTCAATAATGGAATAATGGAGGTGGGGATTCTGTTGTTAAAAACTTTATTTGGGGTACGTTAAGGTTTTGATAATACAGTATCAGAAAATATCTCAGACTGGAAAGGTTTTCCATTATTTTCTGAATAATTTTCTGGAAAGTATTGCACCAAGTGGTTTTTCTGAAGTGTTTTGGAATTTATCATTTAATAAGAGATTTTCCAGTCTTCAGGGTATTTTCTGATATTTTCTCAAGCATGTTGGAATTTACCCAAAATATCAAATATTTTCTGGTATTTTCTATTGGGAAAAATGTATTCTGCTATATCCAGTTTCGTTGTTGTGGAGTTTTACTGTATATCCAAAATTAAGGTGTCCAGATTTGTGCTTGGAAAAGCCAGGACAGGGGTGGATCTATTCCTTATATCCTAGAAGCTTATTTGAAAACACACTTTAACGGAGTGAATGAATTCTAAGTATAATAATACACACCTTATAGTTTCATGTTAGCATAGTATATAATTAATAACTCTTAAAATATGTAAAAGTGAAACAAAATATTTTAGCAAATCCCCACTCTTGCAAAGAGATAAACACCAACCCCCTCAGTAATGTCAGAATACCAACTAACTCCGTAACTTCCGTGAGCCGTGACTCATATTTAACTCGCTCACTCTCAAAATTTCTGAAATCCAATGACAGTCTGACAGATGATTCATTTTTTGTCCTGAAAACATTTTCTAAAGACTGGGACAGCTCTCTGAAAACTGGGATGTATGGACACCCTATCCAAAACCTTCAAATGTATTAACCTACAATTTTACAGGAAGATGATGCACCTTCACACTGGGGTTTGTTAGTGCGTAATTTTTAAAAATTTTATTGAATACTACAATGAAGTGGTTATATTTCCTATTTTTTATCCTTTCGTTACATTTCAGTACTTTGGGACATCAATCTTTTATGGTTTGGTTTACTTGCAAATAATAGTGAAGGAAGTTAAGCAAATTCTGTATTTTCATTGTGTAGTTCCAAGCCAATAGTACTACTGTTGCCATAATTTAGGCAAACTTAGCTAGCTTAATTTTTCTGTCAAAAATCATCTATAAGACAGCTCAAATGTATGATGTAGAAATATTTAGTGGTGCCTCAGACTCAGGATATTTAATGTGTGTAAAGTATTAGCAGGGCGTAAAATTTTTGGTTGCTGGGTCACCAAAGTTGACTGAATTTTTTTGGCTAGTACAGATGGACCTGAAATTTCATGTTCATTTCATGTTGATGCTCTTGACTAATGTACTTTCATGCATTTGGGGCCATTTGTATTGTAGTTATGAATGATTTAAAGTTTTCAAAGCAATTCATTGAAGCCAGTAAGAAAGCTAATAAAGTGTTGGGTTTTATATCCTGAAATTTAGAGTACAAACTTAAAGACATATTACCTTTATATAAATCCTTAGTTCAACAACATTCAGAGTAGCTATATGGTACAGTTTTGGTCTTCATATATGAAGAAAGATATTGAAACACTTGAAAGAATTCAGAGAAGAGCAACCAAGCTTATACCTAACCTTTGTAATAAAATCTAAAATCTATGAACAAAGATTAGCAGAATTTGATTTGTATTCACTAGAAAAGAGAAGGTGGAGAGGCCAACTTATTGAAGTTTTTAAGATACGGTATCAAATAGATTTGATGATGTAAATTTTGAGCACCTTTTAAGTTAGGTAATAAGAGTATAACCAGGAATAATGGATTTAAACTTAAGGGTTGAAGGTTCAATTAATAGCACAGTAGCACAAAATTTCTTTTCTTATAATAATGTAAATTTTTGGAATATCTTCCACCACAGGTTAGAGTTAGTATGGTACTTGAGTTAACGCATTTAAGAATAGATTAGATAGATATTTTTTACAAATTGAGTTCTGATCCATAGTTGGACTTTGGAGTGAGAGAGCAAATGCAGAGAGACAAGGAAATGATACTTTGATGAAACGATGCTTCTCCCATTTAATAAATAAATAAAAAAAAAAATCCTTTAAAAAATGCATGGTGTAATTAGATTGTGTAGTTTAGCATTAAGCACTATTCTTTTTTGTTATCTACTTCTACAAATTTTCACGCATCTAGGTATATGAGGTAATGCGTATGCATGGTATAAAAATTATTGTCTGAGTACATGGTTTTGCATGGTGCGCAAGTTGTACTTGGAATTTTCTTTGGCTACCCTGGAGTGGATCCTTCGGTCTTTGGTAGCCTGTAACTTCCGTAATCATTTGGATCAATTGGAGTACTATATGTAAATTTTTCTTTACTACATTGAAATACCATGGTACTTCTTTAAGATTGGAAAAAAAAAATTAAAAATAATTCCTCCAAAAGACTCGTAATCAGACATTTAATAATAATCCCATTTTAATTTTATTAGCAATCATCAACTAAAGTATAAATTAAGGAAAAGAAGAAATGGGAGAGTAAGGACAGAATATTAAAATAATCAAGGGAAGCTGGTGAAGTGTTAATTTTCCATTAAATTTGCCCTGCATCCTGCATTATCTTTTTACTCTCAAGAAGTATTTCTTAGCAATTAAATCTGATTGTCCACAAAACTGTGATTCCTTTTATAGGGGCTGTCAAACAATGTACTCTCCTACTTCAGTAACGATTAACAGCCTTCACTCTAATAAGAGAAGAGATCATCTTAGAGTGAGAGTTTCTTTTTTCTTTTCATTTTTCAGCTATGTATTTAGCCTATCTTTGGTTTTCAAAGTTTGATATGGTATGGATTTACGACAATGTTAAGGCAAATGAGATGCTTGTATTCCATTTTCTTCCTTTCTACAGTTGTCTTTGTCCTTTGAAGGTGGATGTTGATTGAAATTGTACAATATTTAAAGGTTGTGAAGATATTTACCATCTTCAAATTTGTTGACAGTAAACATTGTTGATGTCAATCATGTCATGTGAATCACCAAAAATTATTTAATGGGCTTAAACTAGAGAATTTACAACAAACTCGTATTTGTACATTTCTGTTGCATCAAATTCTGGTATAAATTTAAAATGGTGGTTGGATGCTGCATATTGGAAGATATAGACCTATATATCTGGCAAAACACGAAACCCTCTCTTGGGTAATACTACAAAGTTTTATTGAAAACTCTTGTTAATATAATCATAATAATAATAATTACAGTATTTTATATGCAAAAATTGATGAAGTATCAGCTTTCAAATCTTATTGCTCAAGTTTCAATTTTTTCAGATAAACTGGTCACACCATATCATAGGGCCTACTAGTATACTAAAATACTTTTAATTCTGATTACGCATCTGAAATCAGAAAAGACGTAGGCTACAGGTAGTTCTTAGATCACCTCGCACGATACCTATCCCAGTAGCATACAGTAAGATGTCTCTTATGAATTATGGATTTACAAAATCAAAAGTAGATAGGAAAATTGGAGATGATTGTGAGGTAGAGGTTCTACCTGATAATGAGAGGTAAGGAAGTGATGTGAAATGCAAGAAGAATTTTATTAGCTACATTTTAAATCAAATTTCCCGCTACTCAGCCATTACACTGTGCTACAAATACTTTCCTTTTTATTAAAAAATAAAAATGGTACAGGATTTGTTTATTAGGAAGGAATCACGTTAATTGATTTCTACAAATGATTTGGATCTGATTTTATTCATGAGGTCCTAACTCTCATAAGTTACTTCTGCTAAGAATTTCATTTCTTCATTTAAAGAAAATTGGCTGAGCATTGAAATATCAAAACCTCCGTTGATTTTAAATTCTAAAAATGTCTGCCCTCTCCATTTCTGCTTCTTGCCTCCTGTTATTAAATATTTTTGTTAATATTTTACCCTATTCCTCATTACAAAAACATTTGAAATATTTTACTTTTGCTAATTTAGACATATGTTAAGTAACTTCTAAAAATAGCTTAAAATTATTTCTTACTGCAGGCAGGAAGCGGAGATGGTGTCATCTATTGGAAAATCACAAGGGAAGACTCAGGCAAAATCACCATCAAAATCCCCAATGAAACCCGATAGTAAAGGAAAAAAAGAAAATAAACAGACTCCTTCCAAGTTTATGAATCAGATTTCACCCCCCAAAAAAGTTCCTCCAAAATCCAATCAAAAAGTAACTCCCAAAAAATCTTCCCCACAGGGAACTTCAAAACCAAAATCCACAAAAGACCATTTGAATAAATCTTCTCAGGAGACATTAAGTAATAAAGATAATGAATTTTCATTACCTAGTATAAGAAACCATCAGCAGATACTGCTGCTAGTAATTCCCTGCCATATCAGCGGGTCAAAATGATCATGAAAAGTTGTCCTGATGTAGATATTGTACTTCAAGAATCTCTCCACCTAATTACTAAAGCAACGGAACTCTTTGTTCAGCATCTTGCTATGGAGTCTCTGAAGTCCTCCAAAACTCGCACACTTGATTATGAATCCCTCTCTGATCTTGTTCATACTGAAAGTAGTTTGGAATTTTTGAAAGAAACCATACCCAAAAAGATAACTTGGGCAGAGTGCCAAAAATTAATAGCAACCAAAAAGGCAGAGAGAATGGAAGAATTTGTATGATCTTTAACTCTAATTATAAAAGGCTTTAATTTTATAAATGAAAAAGTTTTATAGAATATTTCAATCGTAATATTTTCATAGCTGGCCCTGTAGTGCGAATATGCGTCATAATACTTTGGTATCATTCATAATCAGTTCGTAGCTTGGCTGTGTATGTAAACATTTTGGTAATAATTTTAACTGTATAGGGCCATAGGCCTGAAAATGTTCAAAATATTGGCTAGCTAATATAATAACTGCAAAGAGAAATATTGGTTCTCAGTGTTTGTGAAGTACTAACTCACCATTTTAGCATACCTTAAACAAAATTTTTTTTTTCATTTGAGAGAGGCTTTTTGAGATTGGTGTACATACGGTATATTAAAAGTTGTATTTATTGTTTCAACTAAACATTTCTACATTTATGATTATTACCTTGCACTTTCA
This sequence comes from Bathynomus jamesi, assembly GCA_023014485.1. Lineage (NCBI taxonomy): Eukaryota > Metazoa > Arthropoda > Malacostraca > Isopoda > Cirolanidae > Bathynomus > Bathynomus jamesi. The sequence continues at coordinate 775,298 of JAJOZX010001581.1, read as the reverse complement.
TGAAGATTTTTTAGTCTAGACATCTAAATATTGATGCATTAAAACGTGAGAGAATTTTTTCAGTGCATTCTTGGAAAAGATGATTACTGCACTCGTAAAAGGATTATCATTATCAGTAGTCGTTCAAAAGGTGTTTGGGTGGAAACTCTTTCTTACAGATGAATATTGGTAAGAAATGGAAAGTTTTAAGATGTGATATTTTGAACTGATTGTACATAGTTAGATAAGGAGTCTGAATCGGTAACATTATATATATATATACTACTAGTTTTTAATAAAAATTACTTTAGTTAAAAAAAAAAATTATAATTTATAATTTTTTAGTTAGAAAAGGTATAATTTATGCACTGGTGACCTTCTGACTTTTGTTCCACCTTGTACTGTATATACACTGAGTGGCAGAAAAATCGGCCCACTTGGAATATCGCGAAAAGCAAAAAAGTGGGCAAGCTTCTGTTTATAGAAGTTTTAAAATTTGAAAATATAGTCTATGAGGCAACCAAATAACGAGACAAAACAACGTCAGCTGCGAACACACTAGCTGCAACGAATTTTCGACTTCTTTTAAGAATTCGACAGTCTGACATTCAATTGTTCTTAGACTGTTAGTGCAACTTTTTCTTCCACTAGTGGGAGTAGGCATTTGCATTTAGTAACAGATAGACTTCTAATTCTTTTGGGTTTCAGAATTGGACATTTACAATGGATTTGAGTGCCGTGAACGTCGCAAGAGTCGTCGCCCTAATTGAAGATGGTCGGAGCCAGCGTTACGTCGCCGATGCGCTAGGAATTCTAAGAACAACGGTTCGACGTGTCTACCAACATTATGTGGAGACAGGAGAGTACACCCGAAGACCAGGATCTGGAAGATCGCGCTGCACATCTGCCCATGACGATCGTCTCATCGTCTCGAGTGTTTTGCGAGATCGTCGCTTGACTGCCACAAACGTCCGCAATGAGCTGGAAAGGTCTCGAGACGTCAGTGTATCGGAGCGAACTGTTAGAAGGACACTTATGGAAAGTGGCTTACATATTAGACGTCCAATAATTGGCCCCGAATTGTTCCCACACCACCGCAATGCTCGTCTTTCTTTCGCTCGTGAGCATGTTAATTGGACTCCTCCAAAAGCAACCCTCTCCGTAAAAGTGCACGGGGGCGAATCTTTCTCCTGTTCTTCTCCACACACTTTCCCGTCCATCGGATGTTCGAAGATTAAATCTTGATTCGTCCGTGAACAACACTCGTCCCCATTGGACCATAGTTCAATTGACATGCTCACGAGCGAAAGCAAGACGAGCATTTCGCTGGTGTGGGAGCAATTCCGGGCCCATTGGTGGACGTCTAGCATGTAAGCCACTTTCCAGAAGTCTCCTTCTAACGGTTCGCTCCGATACACTGACATCTCGAGACCTTTCCAGCTCATTGTGGACGTTTGTGGCAGTCAAGCGACGATCTCGCAAAACACTCGAGACGATCGTCATGGGCAGATGTGCAGCGCGATCTTCCAGATCCTGGTCTTCGGGTGTACTCTCCAGTCTCCACATAACGTTGGTAGACACGTCGAACAGTTGTTCTTTGAATTCCTAGCGCATCGGCGACGTAACGCTGGCTCCGACCATCTTCAATTAGGGCGACGACTCTTGCGACGTTCACGGCACTCAAATCCATTGTAAATGTCCAATTCTGAAATGCAAAAGAATTAGAAGTCTATCTGTTACTAAACGCAAATGCCTACTCGAACTAGTGGAAGAAAAAAGTGGCACTAGCAGTCTAAGAGTAACTGAATGTAAGACTCGAATTCTTAAAAGTAGTCGAAAATTCGTGATAGCTCGTGTGTTCGCAGCTGACGTTGTTTTGTCTCGTTATTTGATTGCCTCATAGATTATATTTTCGAATTTTAAAACTTTTATAAACAGAAGCTTGCTTACTTTTTAGCTTTTTGCGATATTAAAGTGGGCCGATTTTCCTGCCGCTATATATATATATATATATATATATATATATATAATATAATATATATATATATATATATATATATATTATATATATATAATATATATATATATTGAAATTCTTGAAAACAACTTAAAAAGTTATGTTAGAAGTAAAAACTTAAACATTTTGAGACTGTCTGGCCATTTAAGTCTATTCAGTTTTATTGACCTGAATGATGGTGCTTGATGTGTCTCAAAAAGCTCCCCCCCCCCCCCTTTTTTTTAAGTTTTTAAAACTGTCGTTGGAGATATATATATATATATATATATATATATATATATATATAATGAGGGTATATTAAGATTATTATTATTGGTGCAGAGAACCCTTGGTTCACCCTTTTATCGTATTGGACGCAAGTACAGGCTTTCTTTATTTCAAAATCTACTCTAATTTCATTTATTAGAATATATGTGAAGGTTGTTGTATATGATCAAAGCAAGAAGTCGGTGTGTGGAAATTTTATTTTACATTTTTCATTGGTCGTTTTTTAAATTGAAAGATTTATGTACCTTTTATTTAAATTCACACACTTCTGACTAAAGCAAATAAATCTTGTGATCAATCTGATGAATTTTTTGTTAATAGCCTCAAGATAGAATAGTATTTTTCAATCCCTCCAACTGTGGCCACCTTGTCGTGGTGGGCGAGCTCCCGTGCCGATCCATTGGGTTACGTCGGCGGAGGCTTAGCCCCCAGAAGGGTCGCCCATGCCGGACAGGCTACTCGGGAGACCGGGCAAAGTGCCACTAAAGTCTTTGGCTCCCAGTACGGGTCTCCAGTGCTGTCCTCCGGAGGTGACGCCCCTAGAGTGTCACTGTGTTGGATGGTTGGGAGTCAGGGCCGGTGGGATTGGGGCTGGGTTTTTTTTTGCGTCGTTTGGGGGCAAACTTTCGCATCACGGGGCCCCGTTTTTAAACCGACGGTGTGTCCCCTGGGGACGAGGTACCCCATCCCCGGCGGTTTGCGCTCGGCCTCCCTTTCTCACCGGTAGGCAGTTTCTCGCTGCCCCTGGGTCCGTTTTTTCTCAATCTAATAACGTATGGATACTTCTACTTTTTGCCCTAGAACTCGGGTGGTGGGCGACCAGGCCCCCCCCCGAGTGTTCTACCACTGGAAGACCACGTCGTGAGGGGGTCGCCCCTCCTCTGGCTACCGAACACACTCATTCTCCTCCCTCGTCACTGACCGCAACATGTACCTCGACCATGCCTTTAAACACACCTCCTGTAGAGCAGAGGTCCCACCCCAGCTCCCCTCAGCCAGCTACGGGCAAGACAATAGGGTTCACGAAAGCCTCGCCCCAAAAGCCAGGCCCCTCTCGCTCTCCGTATGCCCCTCTCACCCGTCATCGACCCGCATCTCCACGAGAGCGCCCCGTGCCGGACGGAGAAGTCGGCGCCCACGTCCGTCCTATTGAGTCCCAGTCCACTTCGAACCAACAGCTTCTCTATCCCTACCTAGTATTCACAAATTTTTAGTTATTTGCCCTACTTCTGAGTTCTTACTGTCCAACTCTGAAAGGACATTTCATGCGATCCACACGCGCAGCAACTCTAGCCGTTATGACGTCCGACCAAAAGGACGGTTCTCTCCTTATAAAATCGCGAACAGTTACAGAAACTAATGCCTTCCTCTCCCTTACAGAAGTCCTCGGATGCTCGGTGTCCCTTTCCCCTCACCCTAGCCTGAACCAGAGCCAGGGCACTATCTTCGCTACCCGTTTATTGTTGATACCCGAGAACGAGTTATTAGAAGACCTTACACCCCAGGGTATCATTAAGGTTCATAGATTCATATCTCGTCAAGGAGGTACCCCCCTCCCCCACCCCGCGCCTCTATACTGTTTGGGGCATGGGAGACCGCGCGTCATGCGAGTTCTCGGTCCGCCCATACATTCCAGACCCGACCCGTTGCTTTAAGTGCAATAAGTTTGGGCACGTCAGTTCAGTATGCCGACAGCCACAACAACTGTGCGTACGTTGCGGGGATATCGCCCACCCAGAACGATGTCCCAACTCGCCTAAATGCTCAAACTGCGCAGGCACACATCCTTCTTCGTCTCGCGAATGTATATTTTTTTAAGTTTGAGAAGGAGGTCCGGGCCCTGCGGGTGGCGGACTTCATCAGCCTCCGAGAGGCGCGAGACAGGGTGCAGAGTCGGGAGGTGAGGCCGGGGGTCTCTTATGCTGCAGCCCTCGGCTCGCCGTCCGGATCCGCCACTCAAACCCCCATCGACTACTAATCCCCCTTCCCGATCAGGCCCCACACCGGACCCGGCAGCCACCTGTCCCCCTACCATGATCCCCCACCATGAATCTCCAAAGTTACAAACTTCCCAGAACTCTGGAATCGGGAATCTCGGTTCCCGTCTCCCAGGAACCCCGCTCTCACCGCACTCTCAGAACACGCCCAAACCTAGCGACCGGGCTAAATCAACGAGGCGAAGACGCCGGAGTGAGTCTCCGGACTCACCGTCCATCCAACAAGCCTCTCTCTCTCCTAAATCTAAAAGGAGAACTCGAGCACCTATACCCTTAACCTCGCCTACGATGACCCTCTCACCCTCGCATTCACCCCTGCAGCAGTTGACAATCGTTGCTGACGTGCACGAGCCACCACCTAGGGCGAGACACGGGGCAGATCACCCCACATCCAAGAATCTAGTGGACGCGGCACTGGCACGCCTACATGGTGTGACCAGAGTACCCTCGGCCGCACCCTCGAGCCTCATGGATCTAGCCTTACCCCCTGGTGCCATCTTCTCCACCCCACCACGGGAGCACCCTAGTCCATCCCCTTGTACCCCCACTGACCCGGTCCTTCTCATACCTCAGTCTCTTCCCTCATCGGCCACCCAGACTTTGTCATCTCCCCCACCCTCCCGGTTTTCCTGGTACCCCCTGTCGTCACCCCGGGTGTCCCGGGAAACCACAGACAAACAGGGAGGTGCCAATTTGGACAACAGAACCCTCCCCCGCTGTATGACCACTGAACCCTGCCTAGAGCCCTAAAGACTCCTCACCCTCTGAGCCCGCGTCGGTCCCCCTGGCTGCCGCGATCCACGTCTCTGGTCCCGTTCGGTCGACTCGGCCCTACAGTCCCCGAAGGGTTTGGCAGGTCAGCCGATTCCCTCCTTGGTGAACGGCAGGTGACCCGACAGGCCCCCGACTTACCCCCCGCCATCATGGACCTAGATCTCCATCCACAGTCTAACTCCTTAGCACCTTCACCCTCTCAAATTCTCCCTCGTCTATCAATGAACCCTCCGAAAGCGACGCTCCTACAATGGAAATGTAGGGGAATCTTCGCAAATTACGAAGGCCTAAATTCCCTGATTGCCTCTGCTGGTCCAGTGTGTGTGTGTGTCTCCATGAGCTAATCCTGGGGACCAGACCGATGCCCTACCCTACCGGATATTCTAGCACTACCTCTCCGTCTCCTACCTGCGTATGAAGGGGGGCTGCCATCTTCGTCCACCGTACAGTCCCCTTTCACAACCTCCCTATTAGATCCCTGTTACAGGTGGTTGCTGCCAGGTTTTTCCTGGACAAGCAATACACAGTCTGCTCGATCTACTTCCCCCCCTCACTCCCAAGTTTCTCGCGATGACCTGGTTGAAGTTGTTCAACAACTCCCCAGGCCCTTCCTACTCTTGGGCGATTTCAATAGTCGCCACCCCTTGTGGGGTGACACGACCTCCACTTTTGTGGCTCCGACACATTACCCTAATGGCTGAACTCTCCTTCGAGTGCCTCAACGACGGCTCTTCCACACATTACCACACCACCAGATGCACCTCGTCCTGTATAGATCTATCGTTCATCTCGACGGACGGCCTCCTGGACTTCACCTCGCAAGTGCTTCGGGATGACCACGGCAGTGACCACTTTCCTGTTTACCTTACACTAAATCGACACGACCAGACCGTTCGGGTACCGGAGAAGTGGATAACGGCCAGAGCTAATTGGCCACTTTTCCGGGACAACACTTCCACACGTACGACCGCCCACTTTCCATCTTCCAATGAATGCATGGCATACTTTGAGGTGACTGTTGTCGCAACAGCAAGCACCAGCATTCCACGATCTGCCTACCCCCGAGCCCGACGAGTACCCTGGTGGAACCCAGAGTGCGCGGAGGATACTCGAGCCAAGAAGAGGGCTACCCGACGATTTTATCGTACGCGAACCCCTGCCCATCGCATCGAGATGCAGCGGGCCAGAGCCGTTGCTCGCCGTGCGATGAAGAACGCGCCGAGCTTCCTGGCGTGCCTTTGTATCAGGTATCACCTCCACACCATCGGCTACCATCTGGAAGAAGGTGCGGAGTGTCGAGAGACGACATGCCCCCTCCCGATCCCCGGTCCTCCGAACTAATGATGGGCTTCTCTATAACCCTAAGTCGGTGGCGAATCTTCTCGCATCTACCTTCGCTGCCCTCTCCTCCACAGCCAGCCCCTAACAAGAGCTGCTCACCATCCCTCGACAACTCTTACAATTGGCTGTTCACCATGCGAGAGCTACAGGCGGCACTACCCTCGAGACGGTCTTCTTCCCCTGGCCCGGACGGCATCCCCTACTGTATGATCCAACACACCCATCCTACTATGCAACTGTTCCTACTCGATCTCTACAACCGTATATGGATTGAGGCACTTTCCCCTCTCAGTGGAAAGAGGCCCACGTAATACCAATCCCCAAACCCGGCAAAGACCCCCTTGATCCCACTAATTATAGACCAATCGCATTAACGTGTGCCTGTAAAATCTTTAAGAAAATGATCGCCGCGCGACTCTCCTTTCTCCTTGAAAACAATGACTCCCTCCCGGCTACCCAGTCTGGCTTTAGACAGTTTCGCTCCACTGCAGAGTCCAATGTTCCCTCTAATTTTTTTTTAATCCGTGTGCGCAAGAAATTTTCGTCGTGCATACATTTAGATTCATGGTGAAAAATTGTGCAAACTTTTCTGAGCGCTATTATCTTCAAAATTAAATATATATAAATATTAAATACTTAATAAATATTATTTCCATAAAGTGATACCTTGATCATTATGGTACTATTAAATGAATATTAAAAAACTGTTTACAATATTATATATTCTTAAAAAAGAAAACATTTTATCCATTCTAAAAATATGAATAAAATAAAATTCAACAAAATAAATAAAAAAAAATTAAAATAACATTAATTGAAAATGACTATTTTAGTTATTTCTCAAAACAATTTTTAGCATTTAGCAATTTAAAATAGACTATCAAGATTAATACATGATTTTATCCATTCACAAAATAGGAATAAAATAAATAAATTTTATTTTTTATGAATTATGAGATAATTACTATTCGTTTTTATGCAAAAATAAGAAAGAGAAGGTTTATATTCAATGCGTTAATGTATAAAAGAAAAAATGCAAATACATAGAGTAAAAAAAATCCGTATTGCGTAATTGCGCGGACGTCGGCGAAGTCGGGCGGAAGGGGTTAATACTTAAAAGAGCGACTATAGAGTATGTTGGTGCAAATGGTCAGACCTTGTGTGACGGTATATTTTTTAAATTACTTCATTTACTGTCGTGTCTCATGATACGCTTGAGCCTGTGCGCATTTTATTCGGCTGTGTGCGCGGGTTTCACAACGCGTGTGCGCGCGCGCACGCGCACACCTTAGAAGGAACATTGCTGCAGACCCCTTCCTGCTCCTCAGCCGAGATATTCAGAACGCCTTCAATCGGGAACAGTTTGTCCTGTCCACTTTCTTCGACACCACCCATCGACGTATAATCCTCAGTGAGCTCCAAAAGTTGGGTTTGTCGGAGCCCTGCCGACCTTCATCAGGAGCTTCCTCTCCTCCCGGACCTTTAAAGTACGGGTGGCTCGGTCCTCTCTGATACCTTTGAGCAAGAGGACGGGGTCCCACAGGGAAGCATCCTCAGTTGTATGTTTTTCATTAGTCATGAACACAGTAGCACAATCCCTTCCACCCACCGTCCGTTCTTCCATCTACGCAGACGACTTTGCGATATGGTTCGCCGGGCGGGAACTGCCCGTCGTCCAACGACAAATTCAGCTCGCCATCCATCGGGTAGAGAGGTGGGCGACGTCAGTTGGTTTCCGCCTGTCCACCTCTAAAACCTAAAGCATGGTCTTCAGCAGAAGAAGAAGAAGAAGAAGATCCACAGCCATACCTGACCCATCGGTCACGCCATACGGCGAGCCCCTCGAAGTGGTGCCCACCGCGCGGTTTCTGGGCATGACCTTCGACCGACGGCTCAATTGGGTTCCCCACCTCAGGCACCTGAAACACACACTCCAGCGTCCCCTCGCGCTCCTAGACCACTTTTCCCACACCACGTGGGGCGCTGACCGACACTCGCTCCTCCGTCGTTACACTTCCGTGGTCTAGTCAAAGCTGGGCTATGGGAGTGTTGTATATGGATCTGCCTCCAGCACCTCCCTCCTAATCTTGGACCCGGTACTTAAACACTAAAGATATTTCTAAGTTTGCTAGATAATATGACATCATTTGAGCATTAGTAGTTTTTAAATTGTTGACTACTAAAATTGACACACCCTAAATTACTGGAAATCAGAGGTGAAGGAGATGAGGACACACAGGTAGGAGACTGCAGTGTCAGACCCAGGAAGACTCCTGACATCAACCCAGATGCCACCAAACTCTCGGAGCTTATTGACTGGAACTCTGGCGTGACTGAGACTGACCCTCCTCTGACCAGTTCCATCACCACTGCTGCAATCAAGGAGTTTCTGGATAGACCAATGGAAGTTCCTGCATGGCCCTCACACGCACAGTCAGTAGAGAGGTGTGTAAGGATGAAACTGAAGCAGCACAACATGTTTACTCACAAGAGGGGAGGGAGGCGTACATCAGTGGCCAGGTTGCCAGTAGGGAGCTCATGTCCAGGAACAAGAGCAAGGTAGACATGGCATCCTTGGCAAAGTTCAAGTGGTCATATTTACCACATAAAAATGCATCATTTGGTCACTAGTAGTGTTTTGAATTGTTGACTTTACTAAAATTGACACACCCTACCGGCACATGTCGGTATCCGGGGTAATGAGGAGGCGGACCGTAAGGCGAAATCCGCTTGTTCATTGCCGGTCTCCGCTTGGCCCCTCCCTTTCACAGATTTTTTCCCGACTCCGCTCCCACTTCCGTTCCATCAGGCAGCGGGAGTGGGACCAGGCTATACCCAACAAATTCCAGCGGATAAAACCTCAACTTGGCTACTGTGCTTCCTCGTTCCATAGGTCCCGTCGTAGAGGTCAGGGGTGTAGTGGCAAATTTTAAGGTGCAGGAGCTCTGAGGAATATATAATAATAATAATAATTCACTTAGACTTGTAATATTAAAAATTTGAAATCACAATTAGAAACCAGTGCTTTCATCTCAGCCTGTTTGTTCCCAACTTCCAAGTATCAACTAAAAAATAAATAAAATTTGGATGAATGTAGGTGCGGGAGCGGTGCTCCCGTGCGCTCCCGCAGCACTACACCCCTGGTAGAGGTGGTTTTGGCCCGTCTCCGCCTAGGGCACATACGAAGCGCACACAGTCACCTTATGACTAAATTGCCAGCCCCGCTCTGCCCCACCCGCCATACCCCCATGACCGTCGTCCACCTCCTGGTCGAATGCCCGAATCTGTCTGGCCTCCGCCACAGCTGTTTCCCCTACATGTCCCGCATCTCCGCGTCCGTACGTCTTCAGTCCATAATCGCCGAAGCGATTTTCTCGTACCTCACCCACTCCCAACTACTTCACCGCATCTAAATTCATACCTCCTCCTCCCACATATTCAATAACAACCTTCTCGTTCCCTCAGTCTTATACCCCAACCCCAGCGACATTACCCACCCTCTGTCTCGCTGAGATCTGTACCGCTTTAGGTACGAATTGGTGGTTAAGCGACTAAGTTAAAAAAAAAAGTATTTTTCAATAATCTGGATCTTGAATAAAGCAGTATATTGTATATAGTCCAAGTTCTAAGGATGTACCGGATCACAATATAACCGGATATCTGGCTTTTAATTTTTGCCGGATACCAGATAATCCGGCAGGATCAAGAAATGGCCGGATCATTTATTTTTAAGGCCATAAAATTTTAAAACTTGCATTTAACTTGTGGTTTACAAAATCATTATTCTCCTAAAAAATGCAGATTAGAAATTTTGTTTATTCAATAAAAAAAAATCCATAAACTGAAAATAAGCCTAACATATATATATATATATATATATATAATGACAAAAGCATTTTCTTAATATATAACTATTAACTGTAAATGATAAATGTGTGATAAATATAACTGTATGTGAAAATATATAGTTATATTTTTCATTATGTTTTCAATAATTTCATATTTTTCATTCTGAAAAGAAGTTTCTTTCACATTTTCCGGCAACAAACGGTTCCTCCTTTTCACTATAAATTTTGCCTGCTAAATAATCTGTCAGGAGTGAGTGAGCGAGCTGGGTGGAGCACTTAAATAATTATGTACAAGTTTCTTTAATGATGGATATTCTGATATATGATTGTTCCACCAGGTTAAAGGATCTTTTTCTCTAGGTATTATACCCCCAACCTTCTTTAGTTAGCCTTATAAGGCTAACTAACGAAAATATCACTTCAACTGTACGCCCTTGACGATTGGTTAGGTTAAGTCGTGATATTTTCGTTAGTTAGCCTTAATAAGGCTAACTAACGAAAGCTGGGGGGGCTCTGATCTTCGGGTGATCCGATTATTTAATTTATACTGTATTTGCCTTCTCATAAGACCAATAAGTTTCGAATTATTTTTAGTATATTTTGATACAACAAAAAGAATAAGATATTTGATAATTTACTAAGCTTTAAATTTAAATAATTAGGATACGTGTTACTAGTAGGCTTAGAACAGGATTTAAATCAGAAAATTTAACATTTTCCATATTTTGGGGGGAACTCTCGCGTTCAATATGCTGAAAAGAAAAAAAGGCAAAGTTGATTGAACCTAGTTCTGCTAAATTTTAGAGAAATCTAACTTTGTGTGTTTTTTGTTTAAAAGAAAATCATTATAAATGTTAAATTTAGCCCTTTATTGCGCATGGCTCTTCCCACAGCTGAATAAAATCGTCTGGCATTAGTCATAATAAAGTAGACACAAAAACTTGAAATATGAAGTTTTTCAACCAAATGTGATTAAAATGTTAAATAATTTTATGGTATCCCGCCGGATCACACTTGATATCCGGTATCCGGCCAGATACTGAAGAAGTGGCCGGATCGACCGGATCGTGATCCGGTATCCGGTGCATCCTTAAGTCCAACCCACAAAATCAACTATGAAAGGATTAAAAGAAATAACTATTTCAGCTTTTATGGTGACTGTATTCGCGTGGAAGTACTGTAAAGTACTGTAAATAGTTGTACACAAACTTAATTCGACAAACCTTATAGGTTCGTGGGATTCAGAAGAGAACCTTTTATAAATAAAAGCAATACGAGTTAATCGCTCTTCTTCAGATAAACAGCAATCCTAATCACAATGGCTGAAGGAGAAGATGCTCCCGGAGGTGCAATGGCTGTAGAGGAGCCCTTGGATCTGATCCGGCTTTCTCTCGATGAGCGCATCTACGTGAAGATGCGAAATGAGAGGGAGCTTAGGGGTCGCCTGCATGCCTACGACCAGCACTTAAATATGGTTCTCGGAGATGTAGAGGAGACCGTTACGTCAATAGAGGTAACTATAGATAGATGTTTACGGGTAATGTTACCCGTTGGGATTGTGCAAAATAGAAAGACAGCGGGTCTTTCTAAAGATTTTGTCGTGATTTATGTTTGCTCGTTGAAGATCGAGTAAGGTACTGTAATTATGGTTTAGCCCTCTAATTACTGTTGATGTACGTAATTACTATTATATGATCAGATGCTGGACATCTTCCAGAGGTATATTTTTTAAGGATGTTAATTTATTTGTGAATTAACAACAACTACTGCTACGCTCATTTCGAATCTTTAATATTATTTCAAAGGAGTTAATGGTAAAATTTTCTCGCATCGAAAAGAATCTTCATTTAAAAATTAAAATTGTACTTGTATACAGGTCAGTGAATTACACTAACTCTACCTGAAAGGCGGGTATCAGCTGCGCTATTAGACCATTCTGAGGAAACGGCGTTTTTACTGTAAAATTGGACTTGAAAATGTATTAGAGTTCGTGAACTAACTGAATGTGGAATGAATAATCCTTTTAAAGGGCTGCATCGTAACTACGTCGCAACGCCGTTTCCCGTTAGATCAGCGAAGTTAAATCCTTTCCGTCGTTGTATAATTGGTCGTTCACTGTATTCAGATAATATAGCTACGCGTGGTTTGGGTCCCACGTAAAAGTGTATGGCCTTTGTCGAACATTACAAAGTTGGTGAAACCCCCCCAAACATTACTAAATTCTTTTAAAGTTAGAGAAAAGTTGTTCGCATTCGATTCCCTTCGGACGCTAAAAAATAAAACTTTAAATGGCCATTCTTATTACACTGGCGTCTATTTGCGATAGAAATCTTCGGTAACACTCGCTCGATCCCCGAACATTAGAGTAAATAACCCACCCAACTCTCACCGGGGACCTTCACCTAGCTACGGGAGCTCTATTAAATTTTTTAACAGATTTAAAATACATTTAATTCATTTTCATCGCGCGAGTCTATTAATTCTAAAGATTTGGATTCATTTTACTAATTTTCTGGTTAACGCCATAAGATTTTATCCTCCCCTGAGAGGATTGTTTGGCTTGAAAATTAAATTTCCACGTTTTGCTTTGCAAAACCGTAACACATTTTACGAAGATTTGTTTGATTTTATTTTTATTTACTGTAACTAGAAGCAGAGTTTTTTGTCAGCAGACAAGGTTGATTGCGAACTGTTAGGTTTTACGTCGTTGTCGTAAATTTTTGTAAGGCAAGTGTATTAAATATTTGCTTTTTCTTTTTTTGCAATATATTGCTACTGTGGCAGAGATTATTTTAAAAAGTGAAGGTTTTTTATTTTAAAACATTTTATTTAACTCTTATTTTGAGGACTGGATTCTGTTATGAATTTTAAAACACTTATAAATTTTACGTAAAATGAGTCTTACTGATGAACTTGTACCCATATTTATATGAAAATCAGTCTTTGAAATCTTCTGTTTCGGGTATACCTCTTGTCGTACTTCCATTTACACAACCTACAAACCGCTTCTATTGTTCTCTCTCGTTAATTCTTTTGCCTCATTCATATAAATTCGACGTTCACTCACCTTTATTTACTGATTACATAACTTCATGTTTTGCGCGGTCTGCCTCTACTTCTCACGCCTACGCAGTCACTATTTTAGTGTTTTTATATTTAATGAATACTATAATGTAAAGTTGTGTGTGTGTGTGTTTTTTCAAACTCAGTCGGCTCCCGTCTTGACGGTTTTGTTTCTTTTTTTTTTAGGTTGATGACGAAACCTTTGAAGAAGTTTACAAAACGACGAGGAGGAACATCCCAATGCTCTTCGTAAGGGGAGATGGAGTCATATTGGTGGCGCCTCCAATGAGGGGTGGAGGAATATAATTTAAGTTTTAAGGAAGGATTACTTCACAAAATTCAAGAAATAATTACAAAAATTAAAGTTTTGTTTAGAATTCCAAAATGAAAAGGATGACTTATTTGAAAATTAGTAATGACGTATTTTAAGAATAATAATTTTTTTTATACATATATATTTGCATTAGTTATTTTATTTACCATTAATATCATTCCTGACTTTGCTCTATCTTCTTTTAGAGGATAATTTAACATCTTCACGTAACGTCCTTAGCACGACAAGTTTCTGTTGGTAGATCCAATTTTAAGCGAAAGTATCATTTGGGTAATAGTAGTAAACACAGACGTCAACTTTGAAGTATGAAAATCCGCGAGATTTTGCCTGATTTTGATAACTGGGAACGTATCCCCACACAAGGGAGTTCGACCGTGAGAGTTGACGTGTCTGCATACAGCGTTGTTCAGTGTCAACAAGGTAACCGTCTTTGAGAGGTATTTGACAAAACTGTATATGAACTAATCAGTGCTGTAGCAAGGGGTGTGCGGGCTCGGCGACCTCCCCCTTCCCCACCCTCTTCCTAGTGGCGCCCGGAATGTTAATGAATGTTGCACGATGTATTCCATTCTTGGTTAAATGATGATACATTGATCTTGTTGCATACATGTCACACCACAATCCAAGATGCTTTTTGTTTAGTTATATATACATGTAATAAATCACGCGACTATTTAAGGGATTGATACGCTAATGTGATCTCGTGATTACGAATGTATAAGTTTTGGGTATTGACAAATGACATTACTAATAATTCTTGGAGGACACACGAACAGCCTTTTGCCCACTGTACCAAAAGCACTAGCTACAATTGAACCAACCATTCATTATCTGCCAATGAAGAGAATGAAAAGCACAACAGATTTTATAGTTTTATTAAAATTGACAAAAACTCTTGAAATAATGAACAACAATGGACTAGATTCGTATGGGATTTTGTTTTTAAATTCTAGTTCTTTCAGTGGAAAACGAAACAAATTATTCGATTCTCTTAAATTTTGAACATGAACGTTGAACATCTTTTGGGATAAGCTAATTTTAAGACATGAAATATTGATGACACACTACCCAATCAGTTAATAATGACCGGTTGAGTTTTCAGCCAAAAAAAAAAATCATCAAGTGGTAAACAAGGGGGTTTTCGTAGAACCTACGTTAAATGCTTGGCTTTTCAACGGCCTTTGTCGTCTTCTGGGTGTTTTAACCAATAACCCCAGGGGGCATAGTGACCGTCACTATGTCCTCGGTATACCTTGATTTGGAGTCGACCTTTGGCTTTGTGCTTGTGACCTTAGGAAGAGGAAGTAGATTATACGTAATGTGCAATTTCTTAAAACTAAGAATGGTTGGGCTTAAAAGTTTGTAATTCTGTACATTTACAATTTTTCAAAACAGTCTGGCTTGACATTTGTTTTAGTTTAGGAGATGCTAATGGAGAGAACTATTTTTAAGGTGCTAAAAATTAAATAAGTTTATTAATGGAAAATATATATAAACTGAATTTATACATATAATTTTTTTAGGATTAAATTTTAATTTACATAAATAGTATGAAGAAAAATGGAAATTATTATGCCCATTAATTAAAACGAGCTTCTCATACTCGGTCAGATGAAAAAAAAATGTGCTTATATTGCCACTCGGGGAGGGGAAGATGAATAAAATTACCAGTTTCTGAAGGCAGGTTGTCCTCGTAGCCAAATTCATTTTCAGTCGGTCTTCCTGACGAAGTTTCAGCGAGGAAGAACAGTGCTATGAGAACTGCAGAAGCGACGAGCCACCTCTGTTGGACAAAGAAATTGGAGAGGAGAGAGAATAAAACACCATATTTTAAGTTTTGATGTTAACTGGTACTCTACTCTACTGTAAGCAAGGAAACTGCTAATGCCATTGAAAGATTGAGATCAATATTAACAGAGTTGAAAAAGTAAACTTATTTTAAATAAATGCCCTTTATTACCTCACAATTGATAAACCTTTCTTTATTTTACATTGAAACCGAATTCATTTGAAATACGTCAAATGCTAATTGGAAATTACTGCAGATTGCTTCTGTTGTACTATACTACTATTGTTTTAGTCCATAAACAAAATTGTCTACTAAGAGAACTAGTGTTCTGGTGGTAAAATCGAATCCATAACCATCCCATAGACGGGACCATAATGTCGACACTAAAAACAGTCTAATAACCTAACTCTAGTGCATTATTTAAAGAGCTAAACCTACTAAAGCTCAATGATATAACCAAACTGGCACATTTTATTTACGAGTGTAAGAGCAAAATCATTAATTTGCAATGGGTAAATAGATATTTTGTAACTCATCTTGTAACTAATCAAGAAATCCACCCGTATCAGACCAGAAATAGATCAAAGATTGTTATACCTCAATTTAGATTGTCTTCATCTCAAAAACTACCCATTTTCATTGGATTGAAACTATGGAATGACTTGCATGCCGATATAAAAAATATTGCGAATGTAAATTTGTTTAAAACCAAGTTAAAATCCCGATTAATAATGGGATACTAACAAAAATCTTGGATTAATGTCCACTAATAATGTTTTATATTGTCCATTAATATTGTTTAATATTGAAATACAGGCTTTAACTATCAATAATACTTATTTACTTATTTTATTATTATTAATTTATAACGGCTAGCTGCTTATTTTAATGAGAGCCCAGTAAAGCCTAAAGCTTAAGGGCCAAATAAAAAAAAGTCGAGCTTCACAATTACTTATGTCATTGTAAAAATTGTAAGTTGTAAAAAGACTACTGTATTTATTTTATTATTAATAAAGGTTATTCTTTTCTATTCTATAACTTAATCTAGCCTTCGATATAATGTCAAATCGATCAAGTTTCGTAATCCTTTTGAAATCATTTACGAAGAAAAGAAATTTGATAAATATCGTGCATGTTTACCCGAAAGATAGTAAGCTGTTAGGAAACTGCGGTATGCGAGCTGCTGCTTGGTGGTACTATATTGTTTTTAAATAAAGATTAAAATGCACGTATTAAAATAAATTGTACAGTTATGCGTTACACGCTTTATTAATTATTATAGTTTAATAGTTAAATTAATACATTGTCTAATAATGGGACTGTATAATTCTGCCCTGAAAAATATTTTTAGGGTGGCATGCCGTAAGTTTTCCGTTTTGCTCTAGGGCAGGGGTCGGGGATTTTTTTGGGTATTACCCAAAACTATTTGAGTAAGGTGAAATTACCCCCAGACTTCAAAGTAAACAAAAAAAAAGCCAATTGCTCTTAAAACTGTTGCATATAGTATACAAAAAATTCAAATTAAAAAAAATGGAAGTCTCTCTCATACCGCAAGCATTGCCTCCAAAATTTTTAAATTTACCCCTGTTCCCCGACCTCTGCTCTAAGGGGTGCAAGAAAACACGTTTAGGAACACCTGCCAGAGATAATATATAATGTGAAGTTACCTATTTGCATTGTTAAGAGTAATTTAAGTAAAACTGAAAAAGGTAAGTTTATTTTTTTTTTAAAGTGGACATTAAATTAACAGTCTCTTAATAAGAAAATACAGTGAATTTGTAGCAAGAAATAATAATAATTACCATTTTCCTGTCAAATTGTTTATGAATTTAAAAAACTACACAGTTTCACAGTTGTTGATAAACTAACGTTCAGTATGAAATACTCGTCTTTATATTAAGAATTTAGTACCAGTTACGAGCCGTCAAAATGCGATCTAATGAAGACGAGGAAGCAAACCAAGCAAATCGTAATGAAAGTCCCGTGAAAAGCATTATTTATTTATTTTTATAATATATATATATATATATATATATATAGCATCGCTAACTACAAATTCACAGGCCCCGGGTTTGATTCTCGGCTGTGGCAGGTGGTGCTCAGTTCACCCAGCTGTTCATCTTTCCATACCAAAAAGTTTTGTAGATGGGTTCGCTGGGTAGTCGAATGGTTAGGACGCTGGGCTACTGATGGGAAGGTAGTGAGATCGAGTTCCGACGAGGACTTAATTTCTGACCACCCGTGGGTCGAATTTCATGTTAAGCTGTAGGTCTAAGCCTCTAAGGTGGGGGCAACAAACAACCTTCGTCAGAATTAACAATTTGACCGGAAGCAAAACCAAGGAGGTGTGTGTGTGTGTGTATGTATATATATATACTAGTACAGTTCCCGCCGCTTCGCTGACGGTTAGACAGGCTAAACTACAAAAAAAGAACCCAGCCGTGAAAATTTTGAGCTTCACATTGTGTCAACATTTCTGAATCTGGTATCTCCCAAAACCTCCTCACCCCCATTCATACAACTTGGGGGGCTAACCCCCTCCCCCATTACCCCCACCCTTCCCCCATTGCTAAACTACAGAAAAGAACAGTCATGAAAATCTTGAGCTTCACATTGCCGCCCGTAATACAATTTCTGAATTTTTTCTCAATTTCTGAAAGTGTGACGGACAGAGACGGACAGCTCTTATTATAATATAGCCTAGTACAGTTCCCGTCACTTCGCTGACGGTTAGACAGGCTAAACTACAGAAAAGAACGCAGCCGTGAAAATTTTGAGCTTCACATTGTCAACATTTCTGAATCTGGTATCTCCCAAAACCTCCTCACCCCCATTCATGCAACTTGGGGGCTAACCCCCTCCCCCATTTCCCCACCCCTCCCCCATTACCCCCACCCCCACCCTTCCCCCATTACTGCCCGGGATAAATTTCACAGAGAAACACAGGCAGGCTAAACTACAGAAAAGAAGTCATGAAATTCTTGAGCTTCACATTTTCGCCCGTAATACAATTTCCGAATTTTTTTCTCAATTTCTGAAAGTGTGACGGACAGACGGACAGCTCTTATTATAATAATAATAATAATAATAATATATATAAACTTTTTTTCACTTTCACTCACGAGTCGCGACAGAACAAGATGGCGCCTGATTTTCTGGTAATAGTTTTTAATTTCGAAGTTACATTCACTTACCGTGACAACGTTGAGGAAGAGTAAATACAGTAATTTAAACAATGCGTAAATATAGTAGGTAGGCCTATACTAAATATATTATGTACGACTAGGTTTAATAATGTGGAATTGGTCAATAGCTGTAGGGCTTACAATATGCGATTGTTTTGAGTCTTTTTGATGTACTTATAAAATTTCAAACACGTTCAGAAAATGTAGAATTCTGTACGTGACTCTGGCGAGTAATTTTATTTTATTATTATATAATTATTATTATAATATATATGAATGAAAAAGATTGAAAACACGTGATAATTATCTTTTTATCGTAACTTATCCATACTCTACGAAGGGTTCAGACCTACATCTATTTAGTAGATGTAGTTAATTGTAGATAGTTCATTTTAGAGTGTCGTCAATTGTGTCGTAGCAAAATAAAATGAAAGCAAATGAATCGAATGTATTTCATATTGAGTTTAAAACTTTCACGCATCTCTCTCTCTCTCTCTCTCTCTCTCTCTCTCTCTCTCTGCTAATTAGCAGCGACCTTAAGTTTACGAAACAGTGTGTAGAGATGGAAAAGAAAGCCCAGAAACTATTGGGTTATATCAGGAGGCAATTTCAGTTTCGGAACAAGGAGATTGTGCTCTCACTGTACAATTCCCTTGTTCGGCCGTACCTGGAGTATGCTGTGCAGTTCTGGTCGCCCACCCTCAGGAAAGATATTGAGAGGCTGGAGCGAGTGCAGGCGAGGGCCACAAAGTTAATCCCTTCCGTTAGGCATATGGGCTACAATCGACGGTTACGCGCCCTGAACTTGTTTTCGCTTGAAACTCGGAGGCTGCGCGGTCAACTGATCGAGGTTTTCAAGCTCTTACGAGGGTTCAACGATGTCGATTTTAGAAGTATGTTTAGTTTAAATGATAACCCAACTCGCAACAATGGTTGGAAGTTGGATTTGAAACGGTTTAGGACTAGTGTGTGTGGGAATTACGTTACGTATAAGATCTGTGACACATGGAACAGGTTACCTTCGGAAGTTGTGAACAGTTCCTCTGTGGATCAGTTCAAGAAAAGGTTAGACGAAATCTTGCACACTATTTGAGTGTGTAAAGACATTTAGGACCTCAGTCTGCGGAAATTTCTTTTCCTATAAAATAGTTAATATCTGGAACCAACTTCCCTCAGAGGATGTTTCCAGTCAAAGTGTAAATCTGTTTAAAAATAGGCTAGACAAAGTACAGAACACACTCATAGTTTAAGATTAAAACCTCAGAAAACTCTGCAGGAGTTCGCTTGCTCGGTGTCTCTGTGAGCAAGCTAAATATAGAGCTATTATATATTCTCCACTTTCCTGTAAAATTTCCTTGGCTACTTTTCCAGGGTCAAGGTATTTTCTTCAACCTTTTTCCGTACCTGCCTCTGGCAGGGAGGGAGCGGAGGGTGGGGAGAGAGCCTTCTACTTTTCTATCCAGTTTTCTACTACTGCTAGGATAGTTGAAAGAAAAATAAACTTTTACAAATTTTCCCTGGCACCCGTTGCCATTGGTACCTCCTCGGTATGGGCCGCAAGGCCTTTTGAGGTACTTCTTTTCCTTGTAACTCCTTCCTTGTAACTCTCTCTCTCTCTCTCTCTGGGTATCGGTGGGGAAATAGGTAGGTGGATTGAAAACTGGCTGAGGAATAGGCGGCAGAGGGTGGTAATTAAAGGGGCTAGTTCGGGTTGGGCCTCGGTCACTAGTGGGGTTCCTCAGGGTTCCGTTTTGGGGCCACTGTTGTTTACCATTTACATAAATGATATCGACGGTGGCATCGTCAGTCGGATCGCCAAATTCGCTGATGACACCAAGCTTGGGGCCAATGTTGGGACGCCCGAAGCGATCGAGGAACTGCGTGCGGACCTAGGTAGGATAGGAGAGTGGTCCGAAAAATGGCAAATGCCGTTTAACTTGGGTAAATGCAAAGTGATGCACATTGGCTACGCCAATCCCAAGTCGGACTACTCGATGTTGGGCAGTAATATCGAGGTGACTGATTTAGAAAAGGACTTGGTGTGCTAATTAGCAGCGACCTTAAGTTTACGAAACAGTGTGTAGAGTGGAAAAGAAAGCCCAGAAACTATTGGGTTATATCAGGAGGCAATTTCACTTTCGGAACAAGGTGATTGTGCTCTCACTGTACAATTCCCTTGTTCGGCCGTACCTGGAGTATGCTGTGCAGTTCTGGTCGCCCACCCTCAGGAAAGATATTGAGAGGCTGGAGCGAGTGCAGGCGAGGGCCACAAAGTTGATCCCTTCCGTTAGGCATATGGGCTACAATCGACGGTTACGCGCCCTGAACTTGTTTTCGCTTGAAACTCGGAGGCTGCGCGGTCAACTGATCGAGGTTTTCAAGCTCTTACGAGGGTTCAACGATGTCGATTTTAGAAGTATGTTTAGTTTAAATGATAACCCAACTCGCAACAATGGTTGGAAGTTGGATTTGAAACGGTTTAGGACTAGTGTGTGTGGGAATTACGTTACGTATAAGATCTGTGACACATGGAACAGGTTACCTTCGGAAGTTGTGAACAGTTCCTCTGTGGATCAGTTCAAGAAAAGGTTAGACGAAATCTTGCACACTATTTGAGTGTGTAAAGACATTTAGGACCTCAGTCTGCGGAAATTTCTTTTCCTATAAAATAGTTAATATCTGGAACCAACTTCCCTCAGAGGTTGTTTCCAGTCAAAGTGTAAATCTGTTTAAAAATAGGCTAGACAAAGTACTGAACACACTCATAGTTTAAGATTAAAACCTCAGAAAACTCTGCAGGAGTTCGCTTGCTCGGTCTCTGTGAGCAAGCTAAATATAGAGCTATTTATATAGGGTGGGGCACGGGAATCAAGTGTTTTTTGAATAGCTAGTAATCGGCCATTAGGAATGGGAGGGGCGTGCGGTAGGTAGCATTCCATTCCTGGGTTCATAGCATTTAACTTTAACTAACACTCACCTTTATCTTTCAGGTGCCATCATGGAGCAGTGGACGTTAGAACACCGCATGTTCGCGTATGATCATTTTGTTAGGAGTGGCGAGTCAGTGACAGCAGTTCAGCGTGCGTTTCGCCGCAGATTCAACATTCATCGAAATGACTCTGTTCCCGCTCGTGACACAATCTTACGTTGGGTTAACAATCTTCGAACAGGAGGCTCAATAATGAAAACAAAACCGAAGGGGCCGCAACGCACTGTGCGTACTCCAGAGAACGTTGAAAGGGTCAGACAAGCGATGTTGCAAAGCCCATGCCGCTCTGCTCGGAGACATTCAGCTGCACTCGGAATCAGCAATCGTACTGTTAGACGGATTTTGCATGAAGAATTACATTTTCACCCATACAAGTTAGCGATGGTGCAGGAATTGAATGTAAACGATTGCCCCCAACGACTGAATTTTGCACAGGAAATGCTTGCACTTTATGAGCAGAATGAAAACATGATGGTGGTAATGAGTGATGAAGCCCATTTCCACCTTAATGGGGCCGTCAACAATCAAAACTGTCGGTATTGGGCTGCTGAAAATCCGCGACAACTCCATGAAAAACCGCTGCATAGCCCTAAGGTTACAGTTTGGTGCGCGGTGGGAAAGTTTGGCGTCATCGGTCCCTATTTCTTCGAACAAAATGGGGTTACCGTTACCATAACATCTGGGCGTTACATTGAGATGGTGAACACCTTTTTCATCCCTGAGTTACGAAGAAGGCGTATTGCTCGTCGACATTTGTGGTTTCAGCAAGATGGGGCCACGCCACACACCGCCAGAGCGTCAATGGCTGTTCTTCGCCCCCTGTTTCCCAACCATTTCATTTCGAGATTTGGTGACATTGCATGGCCCCCTCGGTCCCCTGACTTGTCCACATGTGACTTCTTTCTATGGGGGTACCTCAAGTCACGTGTCTACGAGGACAAGCCCCGTACATTAGATGCATTGAAGGAAGCGATCCGTCAACAAATCATCCAAATCAACAGAGACCTGCTGGGAAGAGTGGAGGCCAATTTTCGTAAACGCCTTCAACAATGCGTCGACGGCCAAGGACATCATATGCCAGATATAATTTTCGGTACATGATTATTATGACATGAAATGCTATGTTCTTACGAATGTTGTTCTACCAATATATTTTCTTTACAAAAATAAATATCATTTTCCTGATTATTCCAAAAACACTTGGTTCCCGTGCCCCACCCTGTATATTCTCCACTTTCCTGTAAAATTTCCTTGGCTACTTTTCCAGGGTCAAGGTATTTTCTTCAACCTTTTTCCGTACCTGCCTCTGGCAGGGAGGGAGCGGAGGGTGGGGAGAGAGCCTTCTACTTTTCTATCCAGTTTTCTACTACTGCTAGCATAGTTGAAAGACAATTTTCCCTGGCACCCGTTGCCATTGGTACCTCCTCGGTATGGGCCGCAAGGCCTTTTGAGGTACTTTTTTTCCTTGTAACTCCTTGTCTCTCTCTCTCTCTCTGTGTGTGTGTGTGTGTGTGTCACTGGTGGGGTTCCTCAGGGTTCCGTTTTGGGGCCACTGTTGTTTATCATTTACATAAATGATATCGACGGTGGCATCGTCAGTCGGATCGCCAAATTCGCTGATGACACCAAGCTTGGGGCCAATATTGGGACGCCCGAAGTGATCGAGGAACTGCGTGCGGACCTAGGTAGGATAGGAGAGTGGTCCGAAAAATGGTAAACGCAAAGTGATGCACATTGGCTACGCCAATCCCAAGTCGGACTACTCCATGTTGGGGAACAATATCGAGGCGACTGATTTGGAAAAGGACTTGGGTGTGCTAATTAGCAGCGACCTTAAGTTCACCAAACAGTGCGTAAAAGTGGAAAAGAAAGCCCAGAAGCTGTTGGGTTATATCAGGAGGCAATTTCAGTTTCGGAACAGAGATATTGTGCTCTCTGTACAATTCCCTGGTTCGGCCGCACCTAGAGTATGCAGTGCAGTTCTGGTCGCCCACCCTCAGGAAAGATATTGAGAGGCTGGAGCGAGTGCAGGCGAGGGCCACAAAGTTAATCCCTTCCGTTAGGCATATGGGCTACAATCGACGGTTACGTGCCCTGAACTTGTCTTCGCTGGAAACTCGGAGGCTGCGCGGTCAACTGATCGAGGTTTTCAAGCTCTTACGCGGGTTCAACGATGTCGATTTTAGAAGCATGTTTAGTTTAAATGATAACCCAACTCGCAACAATGGTTGGAAGTTGGATTTGAAGCGGTTTAGGACTAGTGTCTGAGGGAATTATTTTACGTATAAGATCTGTGACACGTGGAACAGTTTACCTTCAAAAGTTGTGAACAGTTCCTCTGTGGATCATTTCAAGAAAAGGTTAGACCAAATCTTGCACACTGAGTGTGTAGAAAATTTTCCCTGGCACCCGTTGCCATTGGTACCTCCTCGGTATGGGCCGCAAGGCCTTTTGAGGTACTTCTTTTCCTTGTAACACACACTCCGACGGAAGGCATCATCACCGAGATCATGTCTCTTGCAGATGATCTAAAACTTCAGACAGACATGGCAATGTTGATGGGTATTTTACCGCGGATGAATGCCAGTGACCACGCGCTCAGTAAGGTCATTGGCATCAACGAGAGGGTGCAAGACTTGTGCGTCCCACTGGGCGTGAGGTTTGTTGACCCGTTCGACGCGTTTTCGGGTAGGTGGGACCTTTATCAGAGGGATGGTGTCCACCTCAATGTCAAGGTTAAAGAGTGTGCTAGGCACGCTGTTTGACTGGCACCTATACCGTATGGTGAGGTCAAGCCCGGGGATTGATGATGGGCCACCACCGGGGAGAGATGATCTTGAGCCGCTGACGGACGTACCTTCAACTGAAGGGTGCGTCCATGTGCAGGTGGGTGACCCTCCTTCCCCGTTGGAGGGGGCTCAGCCTCCTGCCGAAGTTGCCCCCTCGTTGGTGAGGGGATCTTCAACTCCCGACAGCCCTGGCTGTTCGGGAAACGGGTCGAGCTAGGGGGTGGTCAGAATAGGGAAGGCTCCCTCCGTGCAGTGCTTTTTAATGCGAGGTCGATAAGGAATAAGTTTTGCGAGCTACGGGCGCTCTTAGCATCAGAATACCAGGATATCGTTGCTATCACCGAGTCCTGGATTCATACTGATGGTAGGGACTACGTTGGGGAGTTCGAGATTCCCGGGTATAGAATGTTTCACAAGGACCGCACCCGTGGGGAGGGAGGAGGGGTACTAATATACGTCAGGGACACGTTGAGTCCGGTTGACTGCCAGTTGCGATCGGAACGGGAGCTGCTTGGCGTCGATCTGAACGTGGGAGGGACGAACTATAGGTTAATCTTGGTATACAGACCTTTGCATCTTCCATGAGGAGGATACAGCCCTGTACACCGAACTCCGTAGCCTGCTAGGGTACAGGGTGTGTATAGTTTTAGGAGACTTCAACTGTCGCGGCATAAACTTGGAAGATAGGACTGCTGATGCCGAAGGAAGGAGGCTAGTTGACTTTGCTGATGAGAACTTCCTGACTCAGTGGGTCAATGGGCCTACACGAGGCGAAAGCGTTCTAGACTTGGCATTCACGACCGAAGACAACCTCGTCACTGGCCTCACCGTTGAGGAATCGTTGGGCGGGAGTGATCATGGTCTGATTAGGTTGTGTCTGCGTCCCTCGGGTGAAGCGTAGTAACTCGAGAGGCAGTAAGCTCGATCTACGGCAGGCGGACTTTGACGACCTCCGGGATAGCGTAGGTGAGATGGGGTTAGAGGTGGGCAGCGATGTTGAGGGAGTGTGGAGTGCATTCTGGGACCAGTTTATGGTGCTGCAGTTTGCTGCCATACCATCAAAACCGGTCACCCCTGCTTCAACGCAGCTTAAGTGGTTCAGTCGTGACATCGCTTCGACTATCCGAAATAGGAAAGCTGCGGATAGGAGGGCGAAGGCCAATCGTTCCCATGAGAACACTGAGGCGTATGTCCACCTGTGCAGGGAAGTGAAGGCGAAGGTTAGGCTAGCTAAACGTAACGAACAACTCCGGGTGGCAAGCCTCTGCAAGGGGAACCCTAAGGAGTTCTTCAGTTATGTTAATAGTAGAAAGACCATTAAAAGCATGATAGGCCCGTTAAAGGACCCCAGGGGCGCGCTGCGGACCTCCGACGCGGACATCGCTAATTGTGCTAAACGAGTACTTTGCGGCAGTGTTCACCAGGGAGGACACCCGCGTCATCGCCGAGCCAGGCGTGAGGCACGAAGGTGCCGGCCTGGGTAGTGTTCGGTGTACCGCGACAGTCGTTGCCGATAGAATGGACAAACTGAGGGCGTTTAAGGCTCCTGGGCGAGACCAGTTCCTCCCAAGAGTGTTGCGGGAAGTGCGCGACCAGTTGGCTCCCCACCTGGCTACAGTCTTCAACAAATCGTTGGAGACGGGCCAGGTGCCTGGTGGGAAGCCAACGTGACCCTATCTTTAAGAAAGGGGCTCACGAAAGTCCGTTAGTCTCACTTCGGTTGTGGTAATTATTAGAGGGGATAATAGCGGATAGGATCGTTGACCATTTGGATTCCTACAAGCTGCTTGGGGACTCCCAACATGAGTTTAGACGGCATAGGTTGTGTCTCACCAACCTGCGAGTTTTTCCACGTGATGTGGAGTGAGTATGATAAGAGTAGGGCGACTGATATACTTTATCTCTACTTTCAGAAAGCCTTTGATAAGGTACCTCACCACCGGCTAATGGCCAAAGGGCGCGCGCTTGGTATCGATGAGGAAGTAGGTAGCTGGATTGAAAACTGGCTGAAGAATAGCCGGCAGAGGGTTGTAATGAAAGGGGCTAGTTTGGGTTGGGCCTCGGTCACTTGCGAGGTTCCTCAGGGTTCCGTTCTGGGACCACTGTTGTTTATCATTTACATAAATGATATCGACGCTGGCATCGTCAGTAGGATCGCCAAATTCGCTGATGACACCAAGCTTGGGGCCAATGTTGGAACGCCCGAAGCGATCGAGCAACTGCGTGCGGACCTAGGTAGGATAGAAGAGTGGTTCGGAAAATGGCAAATGTCGTTTAACTTGGGTAAATGCAAGGTTATGCACATTGGCTACGCCAGTCCCAAGTCGGACTACTCCATGTTGGGGAGTAATATCGAAGCCAATGATTTAAGAAAGGACTTGGGTGTGCTAATTAGCAGCAACCTTAAGTTTACCAAACAGTGCGTAAAGGTGGAAAAGAAAGCCCAGAAGCTGTTGGGCTATATCAGGAGGTAATTTCGATTTCGGAACAAGGAGATTGTGCTCTCTCTACAATTCTCTGGTTGGGCCGCACCTGGAGTATGCTGTGCAGTTCTGGTCGCCCACCCTCAGGCAAAGATATTGAGAGGCTGGAGTGAGTGCAGGCGAGGGCCACAAAGTTAATCCCTTCCGTTAGGCATATCGGCTACAATCGACGCTTACGCGCCCTGAATTTATTTTCGCTGGAAACTCGGAGGCTGTGCGGTCAACTCATCGAGGTTTTCAAGCTCTTACCGGGGTTCAGCGATGTCGATTTTAGAAGCATGTTTAGTTTAAATAACCCAACTCAAAACAATGGTTGGAAGTTGGATTTGAAACGGTTTAGCATTAGTGTGTGTGGGAATTACTTTACCTATAAGATCTGCGACACGAATTTTTCCCTGGCACTTGTTGCCATTGGTACCTCCTCGGTATGGGCCGCAAGGCCTTTTGAGGTACTACTTTTCCTTGTAATTCTCTCTCTCTCTCTCATGCGCATCTCCGCGCAAGCAACATGCCGACATTTTTAAATAAAAATGTCTCGAAAACTTATTTAACCTAACCTAAACTTAGTGCCATCGAACGCAATTGGGGGCTCGAAGGGTAGTTTGTTAACCCTTTATGGCCGAACTTTTTGCGTAGGGTAGGGTTGAGTCTAAATGCGTTTTGAAACGTTACTTATTCGACGCACAGTGCGGTAAAGGGTTAAGTCAAGTCATTAAATAGTGAGGTACTCGTTAATCTACCCTAAGCTAACCCAACATCTTTTTTTTTACGCTAAAAATGTTTGACTAGGTAGGTATTTTTATATATATTTTTTAATGTTTCGAGATACCAGAGTGACTTTTATGGAATCTTAGAAGAAGCCACAAGAGAAACAAAATGGTCTCCCTGTACGCCACCCACCTAGCGCGGTTCGGATTCCACGTTAAACTGTAAATCTAAGGTGGAGTGAAAAGCTTGACTTTTATCAGAATGAACAATTCGGGCGGAAGCAAAACCAAGGGTGTGTGTAAAGATAAATGTGTAAAAAAGAAATGCGTGATAGAAAGAGGGTTGTAAAAATGAGAAAATACGAACCTTAGTCACGGGTTCTTCCGTGTTTCCTTAAGGAACAAGGGGGTTCTAAGCTGTGGCGGACAATTCTCTCTCCGCACGGTGTCACACACAAGCGCAAGATGCGTGGATTCTTTACTGCGGGTAAGGTTGACTGGAGGAGGATTAGGATACTTTAACAATAAGCCAATTTAAAACCACTATTGAAAATACACGAGTACGGTTTGGCTTTCAGGTATGCCAACACAAAATAGTTTTTAACATTTAACTCTAAACAACCGGATTCACAAAATTCCGGTAAATTATTACTGAACATTCAAGTGCTCATAAGGATCTGGTATTTCATATCTGGTCAAGATTGTGGAACGAGGGAAAGGCACTTAGAATACACAGTATATTAACAACGACACTAACAAGTAGATCAAACCCTGAATTAGCAAAACTTAGCCTACACTATAACAATTTAAAGGTTCCGAGAATAAACTAGTTATATAACCAACACCAAATTCGTAACAGGAATAATGTTAAAATATAATAAGGAAATACAATTAACTCTACAAAAGTACAAAAAATGGTACTTTCCGTTATACCCCGCAATTTCTTCTTTCCAGGTTAAGTCAACTGTACGCCCTTGACAAATGGTTAGGTTAAGTCGTGATATTTTCATTAAAATATTCGTTAGTTTTAACAAAAATATCACGACAACCTAACCAACTGTCAAGGGGTATAACGGAAAAGTACCCCAAAAATACTTCGCATGGCCGCTGAAGGCTACTGGATAAAGGTATCAGGATACGAATAACAGTACAATTCCAGAGCGGAGCAAGATTTGATTATCCGTGCAGTAAATTAATAGCCCGTCACGTCGATGCTTGAAGAGCCCAGTCCCACTATGAAACCTATAGATTCAGTATAGGTCTCAATATACGAGGGTGGCCTAAAAAGTAATGCCTCCATTCAAATAAATTTTAAACGGGTTGAAGGATTTTATCGAAACAAAAGCAGATATGTACCTTAAGAGTTTATTCTTCAAAACGATACATTTACTTCCCTATAAAATCGCCCTCTACCTCGATACATTTACACCAACGATAAACGAGTTTTTTTTTTAATCCATCACGGTAAAACTCGAGCTTTGACTACGAAACCAAAATTTCACAGCGGCCTTAACGTTTTCGTCAGACTCGTAGCGATTTCCATGGAGATGTTCTTTAAGTTTAGAAAAGAGGTGAAAATCGCATGGTGCTAAATCGGGGCTATATGGTGGATGCGGCAAGGCAGTGAATTGCAGATCCTCAGTGGCTTCTCGTGTTTGAATACTGGTGTGAGGTCGTGCGTTGTCAAGGTGAACAATGACTGCGTTTTTGTGGGTGCGAAGCCTCCTCATCCGTTTTTTCAACTTCAGTTTCAACATAACGTGCGGAGCTGATTGCTGTCCCCCTTTCCGTAAAGTCTTCGAGACCACCACCAATGATATCCCATAAAACAGTCGTCACTTTTCCAGCCGATTTTTTAACTGAATTTTTTTTTGGTTGCGGTAAATTTTTGTGCCAATATTCCATGGATTGCCGTTTATTTTCAGGGTCATAACGGTGGACCCACGTCTCGTCTCCTATCACAATGCTGTGCAGAAATTCATCTTCATTTCCGAAGCGCTGCAGATTTTCTTGGCAAATGCGTAGTCTCTCAGCTTTCATCTCGGCAGTGAGCATGCGAGGCACCCATCTGGCGTAGACCTTTCGGTAACCAAGAATACTAATAATGTGTCCTACTAGCTCTTTGGAGATATCGAGCATTGCAGTAATTTCATTGTTTAATGCGACGATTTCCACAATCAGTTCGTCAACGTAGTTCCGACGAGACTCGTCGGTTGCCGTTACAGGCCTTCCACTTCGCGGTTTGTCTCACAAATCTTCTTGCCCTGCTTCTTTACACTGCTTCGTCCAACGTCGAACGGTACTCACATCAACACTGTTTGCCGTACATAGCTTGCATTCACCGATGAATGTCTATGGGAGCAACATTTTCTGCGGTAAAAAATTCAATTATGGCACGTTGCTTGAAGCGAACGTCTTTACTGCTTTCCATTGTAAGCAATACTGAACCAACGTAGAATGAGTAGGTTATATTAGGCTATAACACAAAACCGGTTTTACCTGGCTACCTCTCCAGAATTATTCAAGTGGAGGCATTATTTTTCAGCGCACCCTCGTACAACCTAAGTTTATAATTATATAAACGACTTCAATGAACTAGCAATGTACGAGGAGCGGTACGAAAGTAATGCCTATTACTTTATTTCTCACTAAATATAATTCCATTTACAATGAAAATTACAGGGAATATGCGTACATTCGTGGCAAATATAACGTAAATAAATAAAATTATATATATGCCTATATATAAGTATATATAAACTGAAAAATAAGATTACTTTCGTACCGACTCTCGTACATGTATAAATTAAACAATTTTAAACAAAATACACAATTTGTGATTGGAAAACTTGCAAATAGTGTGACAAACAGGAATTAACCCTACCCCGGCGCAGAGAGGTTTCGTAAACTGTTATTCTTTAAGGAGAAGAATGGCGAATCTCGTTCAACCTGTCAAAACTCTTTCGTTAACTTGTATTGTAAAAACGTTTAAAGAAAACTTTAACCTTGCACCTGCGAACCTGAAAAAAAGTAAATAAGTTATACTAGACTCACCAATCCAGGCCCAAACCTAAATAACAAACAAAACCTGAAATTTAAATTTAACAAAAGGAAACCAATAAATAAGCCTGACACCTGGAAACAAAACAACAACAGCTTGTAAGCTGTTGATAAACTGAGCTTATCACAGGTCTTTGTTATAGTTTTTGACAACCTAGTTAGAGTCAGTTAGAATTAACAAAATAAACTTTAAATATACTGTAACACTAAATTGACTTAAAACTTGAAAACTTTGAAATCTTTGAAAGCACTGAACACTGGCAAGCCAGGACCAAATCTGATAACCGAATTTCGAAAAACTGGAATGCCTAAATTTCCCAGTTTGTTAGAAAATCTGATGTTAGGCGTTTCCATTTTATGGTTTAATATTTCTAGTGAAATTTGACGTTTTATATTTTTTAAAGAAATTTAGAAATTGATGAGCCGAAATATTTTGAATATTACTTCATATTTTAAATACTAACACACTCCACCGGGACAACAGCAGTTATCCCTTTAATGGGATTCTTGCTGCTAGGTATAGGGTTTAATCTGATTCGCCAGTGTCCTTAAAGAGTTGAATTATTTGTTTCTGGCATTTTAAGGCAGCCTATCGTCTAGGTCTTTGAAAGTTTTGAACTTTAACTTGGATGTTAGAATTTGAAGCTGGTCCAACACTCCGAACAGAACCCCGCTGGGAATTCTGCGAAGGGTCCGAATCCCGAACAGAACCTTTCAAAGTGTTGAGTGAATCGTCTGATTTTTGAGACCCCGAATGGGTGATTGAGATTTCTAGAGGGTACAAAAGACAAATGGGATAATTTACCACCTGCCCGTCTCCTCTTTTGAGCATTACGCTCCTAACTTTATTATCCTGACCAAAGAAAAGTTGTAAAACTCTTCCCATTTGCCAGAATGGTCTAACCTTAGCAGGATTTTTACTAAAACGACATCCCCAACTTTGATACGATTAACCCAATGGACTGGAAAAGATCCCGACTGTGTTCACGAAGGTCAACAAATAGGATTCATACCAAAGAGTCCTGAAATGCTCGAACTTTCTCTGCAAATTTTGAAACGATGCATTTAGTTGATGTGAAGGTTGGTCCGGTGTCCACAAAGGATCATCAGAACAATCATCAGGTACTTTGAGTGCCAAACTAGAATTGGTGTGAAGCTCGAGAAAGGAATTAGGAGTTAGCGGGCAAAGATCCTTGTCAGAGGCGATATAAGTCAAAGGTCTGGAGTTGATTGCATTTTGAATGCTCGAAAGTAAAGTGAGCAAATCAAAGTAATTTAGTTTAGACCTACCTATAGTCTTATATAGGCAGCTCTTTATGACCCTGATAAGTCTCTCCCACGCGGATCCCATCCATGCAGAATATACAGGCAATTTGACGTGTTTAATATTATTGCTATGCATATGCTCTTGAAACTCACTAGATTTCAAAGATTCATGTAAAAACTTACCACCCACTTTAAAGGTGGAAGCATTATCGCTGTACAGGACATCGCAAATGCCATACAAATTTGAAAATCTTTGAAAGGCCATTAAATATGACTGATGTCATATTCGGTAGAAGTTCGATATGAACAGCTCTAATGTTTAAGCAAGTGAAGATGAGCATGTACATTTTGGTGGAGGTGTTAGTAAAATCTTTCACATAAAAATGACCAGTAAAATCCACGCCCACGTGTTTGTATGGCCGGAAAAAGCTGACTTGAGCCTTAGTGAAGTTCGTGAACTTAGGATATTTGAATGCGAATTGATTAAATTTTTGACAAATTACACATTCTGAAAGTACAGAACGGGTCAACCAGAAGCCTTGCATTCGCAACAAATTCAAGGTACTCTGGATGCCGAGATGTTTACAGCGAAGATGATGTCTTTAATGATCAAGGTGGTCAAAGGGTGCTTTTTTCTTGAGAATAGGATTGATTACATTTTCATCGTAGTAGTGAGATTTAGCTATTCTTCCTCGACTCCGTATGAGTCCAACGTCGTCGAGGAATAAGTCAAAGTTCTTAACGAGTTCAGGAACCTCAAAACTATCCTTAGCTTTTTTATCGTAGTTTTCAAGAAAGTGATTTTCCCTCTCAAAGGATTGAAGTTGCATCACAGATAACCAGTACAACCTCGCTGCAAAATCAACGTCCGCTGTTTTACGTTTGAGTTTAAAAATTAATTTTAATACATAACCGGTGATGCGGTACAGTTTATTGAGATCCAAGTAACGTTCGATGTCTAAAATGGGTTCGTTTGTTCGTTCTCCTTGAACCGTAACGGTTGTTACGACGCCAGTTTGAGTTAGTCCTTTCTGAGTGTCTGACACACATTTAAGTTCTTTCTTTTCCCACAAAAGAGGGTCTAACTTCAACCAATCTGGGCCATCTAGCCAAAGGTTCATTCGATTTAGAAATTCTTTGAATGATATCTTACGTGTGACAAGATCGGCTGGATTTTCCCGCGTCGCCACGTAATCATACCTAACTGATAAGTTGAATTTGTTTTCAATATCTTTGACCATGTCTCGAATGTCTTGCAGACGATTACGAACAAAGACCGATTTATTCAGTGTCTCTATTTCGCTTGTTAAAATCCATGATAGTACAATCTGAGTGTCAACGAACACCTGAATTGACTTAAAAGTTGATTGGAAACTAGACATAAATTGAGGTAAACACTTGAAGGCTAGGTAAACAGATGAAAGTTCCAAAGAAGGCAAAGTACGACCCTTAAGTGGAGCAACTTTAGACTTAGCAAAAACTAAGTGAGATTCTGAATTGCTGACAGCATAAACAGAAAATCCAAAGCAAGATTTGCTTGCATCGCAAAAGACTAAGATCCACTGTGCCATCATCTTCAAAGGCTGATCTGCGAATTTTAAGATCTTTTAACTCGTAAAGGTCTTTCAGAATCTCGTCCCACTCCCTTTTTTCCGACTCTCCAATTTCCTCGTCCCAAACCTACCCTGAGACCAAAGTTTTTGCATCAATATTCGGCCTCTGATGGCTACAGGAAGAAACAATGAAAGAGGATCAAAAACTTTTGATATTTGGGATAGTACTTTACGTTTGGTGTTAGCCGTTTCATCTAAAGTAAGTCCATTAATTTAATCTGTTTCGACCGCATAATGATACCCTAAGACGCGCTCTAACCCACTTCCATGCTCCTCGGCTTTATTGTCAATTTGCATTTTCTGTTTGAGATCAGAGTGGTTGGTATTCCATGATCTTAATTCGAATCCTCCTTCGAGCATACGCTCATTGGCTAGGAGGTAAAGTTCTTTTAAAAGTTCTGGATCAGTGAGTGACAATAAGGTTGTCTACATAAAATGAATCTTTGAGAACTCAAACAAAAACTTGATCGTATTTGTTATGATGCTGAATTATATAGTTCAGGATAAAGGGGGAACTGGTCAATCCGAACACTATAGTAGTGTATCGATAGGTGACCAGTTGTTTATTGTGGTACCAAAAAAGCAAAATCTATTTCGGTCGGTTTCTGATTTTAATCTAATTTGGAGAAATGCCTGTTTAATGTCGGAAAGCATGACGAATCGATTTGTACGAAATCGGCAAAGTAATTTGAACAACGATCCCATAAGATCAATCCCAGGATACGCTGCTTCGTTTATTGAGGGTTGTCACCTATTTTGAGACTACAATTGAAAACGGGTCTTATTTTAGTTGTGATTTGAGAGGCTTCTTTAATGATAGATCATACATTTGATACCTCATAGACTTATCTGAGTGAGATACTTCTATTCTTTCAATTATTCCTTCATCTAACTGCGTTTGAAATACTTGATTATAAGATTCAGTCAAGCTCTTCCTATCCAAGAAGTGAGTTACTCTATTTAACGTGGCTAGAGCTATTTTGTGATTAGACGGAACCTTTCAATTCTTTCACGATACCAAGGGAGATCGACGTAATATCGATCATCCTTGAGTTCGATAGAATCTTTGAACCGTTCTATCATACTTCGTCCAAAGTGCCAACCGATTCGTTTTTAATACCAATTGACTCCATACTGTATAAGTACTCTAGTCCCAAATCTAAATCCGGTTCTGTTTTATGAAAACTTAAGAGGTTCAGATAAGTGGGTAAAGGACGCAAAATCGCGTCAACCGCAGCAGAAACCTTTTCATGGGCATTATTACCCTTTATACTCAAATTCGAAACTCGAGCGTCCACCCCGCAACTCCCCTCCGACTCTACCAGCGGGAATGATGGCTCTACTCTGGTCAGATCCTCACAACTTTGTACTAAATGATTAGGAGTAATCTGTTTATGATGCAGTGTGCTTAAAGAAATTGAATTTTCATTTGAACATACATTTTGACATTTGAAACATCCGACTCAGTATCCTTGTTTGGGGAAGCTTTTAAGGTTAAAATCAAGAGAACGATCAACGACGGTCCCTATCATGCCGCTCTCCACAGGGTTAGTAGCATTAAAATCAAGGGAACGATCAATGATAGTTTCTATCGTGCCGCTCCCCCTTCGGGGTTAGTACTTTGGAAAGCTGAAATGCTGCCAAAGGGAATCACTCCCCAAATTGTTTTCAGGGCAGTTCCACCTGCACAAGGAATTTTGTCGAACCTGGAGAAATGCTGTAAAACATCGACTCCTAAAAGAGCCCTCACTCCAATGACTGAGTCAGTGGAGAGGTGGTCAAACTCTTTGTCGGCCATCTGGTATCCCTCATCGTTGATAGTTTCAATGGCGCGATCCAATCCTGTGACTTTATAGTCCAAATGAAGGTTGTCGTCAACCAGAAACTACACCGTATGAAAATTTGAAGAAACTTTAACATTTAATTCAATTTTCTTGAAGCGAGTTGTTTGTGTACTTATATTAGTTTTTATGTTACATGAGTAATAGGGAAGTCTGTTTAGATCGTATCCCAGGTTTCGCACAGTCTCGGAAGCAATGTATGACCTTTGAGAACAAGGATCCAACAGGCAATGCACAGAGCTAACTTTACCACGCAAAGCAAAGTCAAGAGTTAGTGAAGGGGGCAAAAGGTCGGGAACATTGTTGTTTTGAGAGGAACTAATTTGTTCAGCTGCGAAGACACTAGAGTGCATGATCACACCACGAGTCTGACCCAGTCAGGAGTCCCCATTGTGGAACTGAGGATATAATGCTGAAATGTGTGTTCGAAGTTTACAGAACGCACATTCAAATGATAGTGAATATTTAAAAACCGGATAGTTCTCCTTTGTATGTTTGGAACTCGAGCAAAACCTACACAGCTTCAGATCCGAGCAGCGAACCATGCGCTTATTGTAAGTATCAAACGATCGGTACTAGGGATTGTCGTTTTGAGTCATTTTGTTTATCCCGGGATTCCGGGATAAAATCTGTCTTCGTGCCGGGATCCCGGGATTTCCCGGGATTTTTATTTTATATGTATTTAAATTTTTTATACTTTTAAAAAGGAATTAATATAAAAATTATAAAGAGTTCATCATTTATTTATTTAAACATATTCCATTAGGTAACTATGAGTGTGAAATAACTAGCTTAAAAGACAGTTGAGTGCAACAAGACAGCTATTTGTAAGAAAATCAACACTTGTAAAGAATAAGCATGCTCGTAAAAACACAAACACAACTAAACATATGAAAATGCAAAACATAGCGCATTTAAAAGAACTAATTTGACTTATAATACGAACGTAGAAAACAGACAATTCACACTCTTATCACTCAGCCGAGTTCTAAGTTTAGTTATAAACAGTCCTGCAGCTGAAAAAGCTCTTTCCGCTTCGACACTAGTTGGTGGTATAGACTCGAGAGCATTCATTATTTTGATTATGTTAACTGTTTTTTCACCAGTTGCGTGTGTGACGACACTTGCGATTACTGTATGATCATGATACAACATGTATGATCATGTAAATAGGGTATTTATACTATATATACACTAATTATTATGTAAGTAATTAGCACCGGGATATCCCGGGATGAACGAAGAAATCCCGGGATATATCCCGCGCACAAAATCAACCGGGATCCCGGGAAACAATCCCTAATCGGCACCTTAGCATGGAATGATTACCAGAACAAAACTTGCATATTTTTTGAAAGGTTCTATCTACCTCGTCTGCCGCCTTGCTTTGACCATCATTAGAGTTTCTAGGTGAACTGTCTTGTTTAGGGTTGACTGAATCAGGTTTTGACTGAGGGGCTATTTCTGTTTTAAAGTTCTGAAGGGTGGATTTGGGTCCCTCTTTAATATTAACTAAGTTTAATTTTTGTTTGTTTAGAAGCTTGAGTTTTAATGGTAACAGACTTTGGCTTTAATCTCTCTAGACCTCTAATGACTGATGTATAATTATCTAAAATATGATTAAGAAAGGGTAGTTGCTATTAACAAGGTGGCTCAATTCCTTTTTAAAGGACAAAGGCAAGTCACGATAAATAATGTGAGAGCCAGCAGTGTATTTCCACTAGACCCTTCTTCAAGGAGATTAACTAAGTCCAAATCAAATAGAATTGATCTTATGTTATTTAAATGACGAGAAAGGTGGTCGTAATCGTATTCGTCAACACGTTTCGCGGCAGTTAACTTAGAGAAATAAGAGTCAATGACGTATGGAATGTCAAGGAATTCTCCATTTAACAGTTTGAGAGCAATTGGGTAATTTGTGTCAGTATTTGAAAAGTGTTTAATTATCGAAAAGGCGTAATCGCGAAGGTAACTTTTTAAGTAGGAGAGTTTGGCGGAATCAAAGATCTTCACGAGACCCGATCAAATTTTCAAATTAACCTCTAAAATGTTGATAATTGTCTGTCATTTACTCCACTAAAGGTGTCACACTAAGTCAGGTGGCTGCGCCTCGCTTTTAAGTACAGCTTTTAACCCGGTTAACAGGTTTTCGACTGCTGCGCCGCCTTCTGAGTTCAAGGAACTATTAGCATCATGATGTTGACTGGCATCTACGTTCGAATTCACGTTTGAGGTTTTGATCCGACGCTTTAAATTATTTAATTGATTGTTGACACTAAATTGGTAATCTGCTTGCAACTCCAACTCTGTCAAAAAGGGAGGAATCAAGTTTGAATAATTTAAAACTTTGATATTTGTGTATGATTTGGTCATCGTACGTCTTAATTTGTTCTAAAGAAACCTGAACAGAGAAGTTGAGCAGTAAAAGTGTCAAAATCAAGTTCATTTTGTTGCTCAATTGTGGTTAACTTTTTGATAATTATCGTAATACGACGCTTAAGCACAGCGCGAGCCC
This sequence comes from Bathynomus jamesi, assembly GCA_023014485.1. Lineage (NCBI taxonomy): Eukaryota > Metazoa > Arthropoda > Malacostraca > Isopoda > Cirolanidae > Bathynomus > Bathynomus jamesi. Next base: position 737,441 of record JAJOZX010001581.1, on the reverse strand, counting down.
TTACGAATTCTCCGACAGCGACCTTACATTGTTTTATTATATCCGAGGTCTCAGACGGGTCATCCTCAGTAGGTGACAACCAATGTTCCCTTTAATGTGCGCGCGTGCGCGCGCGCACACGCGTTGTGAAACCCGCGCACACAGCAAAATAAAATGCGCACAGGCTCAAGCGTATCATGAGTCACGACAGTAAATGAAGTAATTTCAAAAATTTCAGTTCAATGAATTCAATTCTATAAAGAACAAATTCAGAACCCGCTTGAAAGAAAATCATTTGGACATGCTCATGCGAATTAAAAGTTACCTGAATGATGAAGGATGTATTAATCTTCAGAGTTTATTTGGAATGAGCAAATGCTAAAGATCGTAGGGAGAAATCATAATCATACTTAAATGAAAGGCACTTTCATTTAATGTTATTTTGAGTATATTTTATTTTATTGAATTTTATTATTTTTTATTTTATTCCTATTTTGTGAATGGATAAAATCATGTATTAATCATGATAGTCTATTTTAAATTGCTAAATGCTAAAAATTGTTTTGAGAAATGATGATTAAAATAGTCATTTTCAATTAATGTTATTTTTATTTTATTTCTTTATTTTGTTGAATTTTATTTTACTATTTTTTATTTTATTCATATTTTTAGAATTGATAAAATGTTTTCTTTTTTAAGAATATATAATATTGTAAACAGTTTTTAATATCCATTTAATAGTACCATAATGATCAAGCTATCACCTTATGGAAATAATATTTTATTAAGTATTTAATATTTCTATATATTTAATTTTGAAAATAATAACGCTCAGAAAAGTTTGCACAATTTTTCACCATGAATTTAAATGTACGCACAACGAAAATTTCTTGCGCACACTGACTAAAAAAAATTAGAGGGAACATTGGTGACAACCTACTACTGTATCCTCAAAATCGGATTCTGACATCCTTAATAAAGTCCTAATTTCCTAAACACTGAATTAATCTAGCCTAAATCTAACTAATTAATCTAACACAGCTATTACTAACATAACTTAAATTATACTGAACTTCAAACTAAAGTACAGCACCGGCTAATCAAGCTTAACCAATTCAAAATTGGTAAGTACCAAAACCTTAAATTAAATGGGGATAAATGTAAGTTTGTGAACAAATATTCGAACGAAATAAATCCAAGGCGGACCTGTTATACTCAAACAACAACACTAACGTTCACAAATCTTAAGTTAAATCGGCTAAATAAACAAAGTGAAGCAAGAGGAGGTTAACACGTTAATATTAGACTATGATTATAATTAATTGAAAGTTGAAATTCGTTAAACTATGGTGGGGAGCTTTAGTGGATATTTACCTTCAAATTCAAATTTAAGTGGGAATAATTGAAATTTCAAATCAACGACAACAAAGCAAATGACAATAAGAAATTAAAAAAAATAGTTTATCAAGTATATTAGTGTAAAAACGTTTAAAGAAACAACTTTAACCTTGCACCTGCGAACCTGAAAAAAGTAAATAAGTCATACTGGACTCACCAATCCAGGCCCAAACCTAAATAACAATAAACAAATAAACCTGAAAATCTGAAATTTAAATTTAACAAAAGGAAACCAATAAATAAGCCTGACACCTGGAAACAAAACACAACAGCAGCTCGTAAGCTGTTGATAAACTATTGAGCTTATCACAGGTCATTGTTATAGTTTTTGACTAAACCTAGTTAGAGTCAGTTAGAATTAACAAAATAAACTTTAAATATACTGTAACACTAAATTGACTTAAAACTTGAAAACTTTGAAATCTTTGAAAGCACTGAACACTGGCAAGCCAGGACCAAATCCACTAACCGAGAAACTGGAATGCCTAAATTTCCCGGTTTGTTAGAAATCTGATGTTAGGCGTTTCCATTTTATGGTTTAATATTTCTAGTGAAATTTGACGTTTTATATTTTTTAAAGAAATTTATAAATTGATGAGCCGAAATTTTGAATATTACTTCATATTTTAAATAATACTAACAGTATATGCTACAGTCAATGTGTGAAACCAGTTATTTCACGTAATGCCTAAAACTTTCAGGTATTTCGCGTAATACCTATGACCTTTAAACATAGGTAATACGCATCACTAACCTAACCAAACTAATCTAGGTAACGGTTCAGAATAGGGGCGCCACCTCAATTTTTGTGTTTTTTCCACCAAAACATGCTAAAACCATTGGTTTCCTGTTGTTTAGGATGAATGTGACCATCGCCATTACAGTAAATTATTGCTTGAAGTGATTTCACCCCCCAACCCCTCCTACAATCTGGGGGGACCACCGTGAGAACCGGGGGTTTTGGGCGGGGGAACACAGCACAAGCAATAATTTACTGTAATAGCGATGGTCAGATTTATCCTAAACAACAGGAAACCAATGGTTTTAGCATGTTTTGGAGGAAAAAACACGTGTCATGAAACACGTCAAAAACCATGAGAAAAACCTAGGTTTCATGGAAAACCTAACCTAACTAACCTAAAAAATATAAAACCCTATACCGATCAATTTGTGATATGTGATCTTTACGGGGGTTCCGCCCCCGTACCCCCGAGACCTAAATTATACAAATTAGACACTACATTTAAAGGGAGAACACCATGCGAGCTCTACTAGCGTCACTTCACATCCATCACAGACCAAAGCCATTTTCAAACTGAAGTGAATGAACGATACGATAGTAGGGTTGCCAACTCAAAATTTCCTAGATTCATACCCAAAAATATGTTTTTCGTAATTTTCTAACTTCGTTTTTTTTACTATGCGACACATGCAATCAACGTATTTTAATGAGCGAAACAACTTTGTCTCTATGGTATTTTTCGAAATTTTGCTTAATTAAGTGGCGCCCATATTCTGAACCATTACCCTAATCTAATCTAACCTAACCTTCACGAAATCATTAATCGCTTAATCGAATTACGCGAAATGCTAAAAAATTTTAGGCATTACGTGAAATGACTGGTTTCACATATTGACTAACATATACACTCACGAAAGAATTCAACCTATAACCTGTTAACAGTAGCAAATAGCATAATAATTATATCACTTTCAACCATCATAATAAATACAAAAATATCAAACAATTTACCTTTTAATTATCCGCCACAATATTCACTGATTTAGAATTCGAACAAACTTTTTAACACTTTCAAATCAAAAGAAAGGACAAACTTTCGTCACTGGTCACAACCAATAACACAAGTCAACAACAAAAAAATTTTTTTTTCGTTGCCAAGGAAATTCGTACGAATTTAGGGTATTTTGGGGTTGCTGAATTCCAAAATGAAAGTAGTTTTTCCGATTTGGCTCTAGTTCTTGAGATAATGAATACCCTCAATTAATAGGAAACGTAACCATAACGCGTGCATATGGGAAACTACCGGAACATTCTAGATGGTGAGACACGCGAATATTCTTAGTGTTTACTCCGCGATCATTCTAGAATATTCCCTCTCCGTATATAAGTCATCGGCCACCCAACCAGTAGTCGATATTGGTCGATTGGTCGATTGCCGTGTGGCCTCGCTGGAGGTAGAGATCTTTTCTCTTCCATCCTCCGAGAAGGTGTCGGTGGTTCTGCTATCGGCATCTGTTGTCACTTTTTAGGGGGCCTGCTTCCTCCTTGTGAGGTTAGTAGGCTCGGGGTTCGGATCCCCAAATCTACAAAAGAGCCTGCTCTTAACGCCTGCGCGTGCTGGTTGAGCCCGGGTGCCTGTCTTCTTCTACTCACGCTCTCGTTTCTGTTCCACTCTTTCTCTATTTCTTTCCCATTTCTTCGTCTGTTCCAGTTTCTCTTCTTCACTATCTTCTTTCTTGGTCACATCGACCATCGACCAGTAGTCAGTTGGCAGTGGAGCGGTACGTGTTGTCTGTTGTGTTTTTCGTGTTTCAATGGGGTACCAATTATCTCATAAATTAGAGCCAATCTAGCAAAACCGATGTCATATTCGGAATCAGCACCACAAAGTTACCCCAAAATCACTCTAATATGATTGGCAATAAAATGAGTGTTGACCAGTGTAATAGAATACCCACACATTCGCCATTCATACCCGCTCTCTCACACACTAAAAAAAAGAATCGCTTATACAGCACGTACTCGCGTGTACTCAAGCCTGTTCTGCTACATTTCCTCACCCCCCTCCTTTGTTCGACGTAGTCGAGCAATTACAACTTTGTTAGAATTTACAACACTAGTAGATTCATTTATGCAGTAGATTATGTTTATATTTTTGTAGTTAAAAATTTATTAACAGCAACAATTTCATAAAACTTTACTACGTTAAATTGATATCCAATACGGTGAACAGTAATATACAATATTCACAACTAATCATAAGCTAAAGAAAGAGGGAAATTTATCATACACCAATAGTTCATATTAAATACAGAAAGTTTAATATCAAGGCAGTAATCCTTACATTGTTTAGAACAGCACAAATATCTGTTGAAAAGAATCACAAACTCCAGTGAACACCACATTAGTTTTCCTCAGGTGCCGAGTATTCTCACTATAATATTATGTAAATGGTTACGGATCCTTCACACCGTATATAGGAGAATGTGTGTATATATCATACATTATATACAGTTTCAACACTATGCGAGACATAATCAAATGATGTGACACTTAAATTAACTTTTCCTCGCTTGGCTTTAATACAATTTGGGAGCAAGTGTAGTTTACGTCCCCCTGTGGTGCCTAGTGTAGTTTACGTTCCCCTACATTATCCTAATATCTAGTGTAGTTTACGTTTCCCAACTTTAACTTAGTGTAGTTTGTGTCCCCTTTTGCGTCAGGGGGACGTAAACTACACTTGCTCCCAATTTTGTGACCGATATTTGAAACTTCACTAGGTACCTAGACTTCTTCATTCAGAAAGCAAAATCAGAAAAGGTAACCAATTCACACGTCTACATCTTTCCACTCGCAAATTAATTACAGTATTGGGCTTCCAGCATTTTCAGCCTGCGAGGAAATTGAGTTAGCGAGCAGCTGTTCAAGTGCTCAGTGACTCTTGACTCTGTTACCCCAAAGCAGAGCCATTGCTTCCAGTGCTCCACAAAGCCAAACCAGGAATTCCCGAGACAGAGGCCCAAAATTCCCTAGATTGAACATAAATTCCCAAATACGTTTTCTCTTAAATATTTAGTTTTGATGATTTTTAGTATTGGTTGCAACTTTAAATACTATTTAATCATTGAGTTTAGGTAGAAACAAAATAATAAGTGCAGAAAATATAGAACTGCATAAATCTAACTTACATTACTACTGCGAAAAATGCTCTGTATGAATTGGTCCACAATTAACCCACCCCTTATATCTCCAGTCTAACTATAGAGTAGATCAAGTCTAGCCTAGAGGGGTCAGCCTAGAGATTCCGGAAATGGTCCAGAGCGGGCAGATAAATTGAGGTCCACAGTAGGATTCCTCACAAGAATTAGGTTAGGGCAATCTACCTTCACCTTTGTTAAGCTATGAGTTGATGCTGGGTCTTAGGCCACAATGTCGGCCTAACTTGTCTGACCCAGCTTAATTTAATGAGATTAACTTTGGTGTAAAAACTCAATTAGTCACTTACTTTTTGTTATCGGAGTGTCTCCCTTCTCCGGTTATGTTTTCGAGAGCGCACTTTGCTGGTACGTCCTCTCGCCCCGTTCGTCGTTTTCGTTCTCCTTTTGTTCTCCTCTTCGCGGGGCTTCTCGTACCAGCGTTGTCTTGGTTTATTCCTCGGTTGGTTGAGCGGTAATGTATCTCCACTACCGAGCACGCTCCTCCCACACAGTATATAAATACTAGTGTGGAGAATAACTCTGGTGAGCAACCAATTGGTTTCATCCACCCAGTTATTGACATAAAAGGAATTTAATGATTGTTAGATTAACTACCTACCTACTCAGTGAACCATTTTCGTTACCTCCCAACTACCCACTCATCAGTTTTCCATATACTGGGGGCCCGGGAGATAAAAATTTTGGTGTCATTGTCACCAATTTTTGTCTGAGTGTAGACTAGCTAACTATTTAACTGTAAATGCCTGTTAATCTGATTAACAGTGCCTATCCTCACCTTCTCATGGAGAAGGTGTAGCATTTAATTAGAAGATAAAATATACATCCATAGGATGAAACTGTCTATGGTCTTTACCATAAGAAAAGAAAAATGAAAGTTAGAAGATAAAATTACAATTCCCAGCATCTATTTTTGTTGTAAAAATAGTCGCGCCTTTAATGCTGTTTGTCGCTGAGGTCTTGTGTCTGTCAATGTTGTAGTAGGATGCGTTACCACTCCTACTGTCAAAGGAATAGTTACTGGAAGTTCAGTGTCTCCAGTTGTTACTGTCAGTGGAGAAGGTTCTCCAAAGTCCATTGTTTTGGGCCAGACTCTAAAGGGTACAAAAGAGAAATGTCTCTTGTTGTGTCACCCGTTGAAGTCCTTAATTTGACCACTCTTGTTACCCCGTCTGCCCCTGGTCTGAGTTCTGAAACTCTAGCCAGAGGCCAGTATTGTCTTGGAGTACTGTCATGTATGAGAACAAGGTCCCCTACCTTAATTGTGTCAGACCAATCCTTCTTAGTCATTTGTTTATGTCTCTCCTTAGACCCATCAAGTACTCAGTTTTCCACTGTTTAATGAAATGAGCTTTAACTCTAGTTAAATGTTGTAACTTAGTCTGGAGCTCATCATGTCGTTGAGTCCAGTTTGGGTCTTCTGAAGAGTCTATATTGTAGTCCGGCAGGAGACTAACTTGTTCTCCCCGAATCAAATGATTTGGAGTTAATGGTTCTGGGTCATTAATGTTGTCACTCACATAAGTGAGTGGTCTATTGTTAATGATGTTCTCAATCTCAGCCAGGAGAGTGAGTAACCCAAATAAGTGTATCTGTTTTTTGCCAATTGCTTTCTTCAAGCAATTCTTTACTGTCTGTATATTCCTCTCCCAGATAGAACCATACCAAGGAGAGGCAACCGGAATATACTTCCACTTTATGTTTGTATTTTGTATATATAATTGTGTGATTTCATTGCTTAACAAGTCGTGGATGACTTGTTCACCAGCTTTGAAATATGTAGCATTGTCAGTCCAAACTGTCTTGGGTACTGAATGTCGTGCACAGAATCTCTTAAAGACAGCAACAAAAGATTCTGCTGTTAGGTCCTCCACAACATCCAAATAAACAGCTCGTGAGGCTGCACATGTAAACAGTACAATGTACATTTTTTGTTCAGTGTCACCCACCTACAGTCAATGCTCCTGTATAGTCAATGCCTACAGTCTCAAAGGGTCTGTTGAGAGTAACTCTCTCCTCTGGCAAAGCAGGAGGATTTGGTTTCCTATAGGGCCTAGCATGAATACGCCTACATGTAACACACTCACTCAGGACTGTTTTAACAGTGATCCTTCCCTTGGGTATCCAATAAGTTTTTCTTAATGTAGTTAGTGTCTGTGGTACCCCCATATGATATACATCATTGTGTGTTTTCCTGATTATTAATGTTGTCAAATAGCTAAATCTAGGTAAAAGGATTGGATTTTTGCTTTTGTATGACAGTTTTGATTTGTCTAATCTCCCTTTACACCTTAGAAGGCCTTCCTCATCCCTGAACAAGTTTAGATCCACAACTACTGATGGTACAGGTTCTTTTGTTTGTTTCCCATTAGTTAAGAATTCTAACTCTTTATTGTACTCTTTTTGTTGGGCTTGGCCTATCCAGTATTGGGTTGCAACCTCTGTATAATTATGATTATTTTTATTTAGCTGTTTGTTAATTGTAGCTAAACAGTTGTGAGCAAACCTCAAACAGTAGGCTGTCACCCTAACAAGTTTGTTGAAATCAGAATACTTTTCATAATTAGTGATTGGTTCAACCTTTTCATTTGAAAAGATTAAATTTAATGTCAAGTTAACTTGTTCCACAGGCCATTGGTCTGTATTACAGAGCCACTTAGGTCCCATAAACCAAGTTTTGTTTGACTTCAACAACTTGTAGGATAAACCTCTGGTCAGAAAGTCTGCTGGATTCTGTTTAGTTGGAACATAGTGAAAGTTTACTTGTAGGCTTTCATTAGCGTCAGCTATTTCTTTTAGCCTATTTCTTACAAAAGATCTTACTATTAATGCTATCATTCCGTATCCATGCAAGACAAATCTGACTGTCAAGCCAGACGTGGATATTAGTTATGAACACATCATAGTAAGCATCCTTAAGCAATGAAATGGTTTTAATGGCTAATGTAGCAGCCAATAGTTCCAATTGAGGTATGGTTCGGGTAGGTTTGAGAGGTGCAACTTTCCCTTTTGCATAAATTAGATGACTTTCTGTAGGGCTTACAAGATACGCACAGCACCCATAAGCTTGTGTGCTTGCATCAGCAAACACATGAAGCCTCTGGGGCTTATCCCTAAACCCACAGCACCTTTGAATTTTAATGTTCTGCACTTTTGTTAAATCAGTAGCTAACTTCTTCCAAGATTTTGATTTTCATTTGTTATTGGATCATCCCACCCAACATTGTCCTCCAAATTTCTTGGAGGAGAATCTTTGATTTTATTGTTGAAGGCAGGAATAGACCCATAGGATCAAAAATTTTGGAAGCCTCTGATAATATTTGTCTTTTAGTATTTGCTTCCTCATCAAGTTTAAAACCTTTAGTACAGATTGAATCATGACTGTTAGAAGTTGCATCCAAATACCAGTTCATACCTAAAGTTTTAACTCTGTCTGATGGCTCAGTAAGACCATTATTATCTTTTAAAATCTTTTTGTTTAAATCCTCATTATTTGAAATCCACTCTCTAAGTTCAAAGTTACCTTGTTGCATAATGTTTTGAGAGTGTTCATAGACTTCAGATAATTCAGATTTTGTTGTCGTTGAGCCTATTAGATTGTCTACGTAAAAATGTTCCTTAAGGAAGTTCAATGTTAGAGAGTTATTAAACTGGTTTAAATGATGTTTAATTGTCAATGCTAATAGGCTAGGTGAGCAATTGGCTCCAAACAACACAACATTAAATCTATAGGTTATGAACCCTTTATTCAAATCAAATGGATCCTTGAACCATAAGAACCTAAGTTGGTTCTTATCATATTCATTTTTAAGATTTATTCTCAAAAATGCCTTCGAAATGTCACTTTGTACAGCATATTTGTCTAACCTGAACCTCAGTAAGATCTTCACAAGGTCAGAAATGAGATTAGGACCCTCAATCAAGCAATCATTCAAACTGTGTTTATCACTGTCTTTGAGGCTACAATTATATACTACTCTGAGTTTTGTTGTTGGGGCATCTTGTCGATAAACCCCCCTGTGGGTTAAATAATGACAACCATCTTTTTTAAAAGGGTTATCTGTTACTTCTTCAATGAAGCCTTTCTGTAGCTGTTCTTTGAAGACATCATATATATTTTTACATTATTTTCTTGTTTGAGTTTTTCATTACTTTATATAAATGTCCTTTAGCTACTTTGAGATTATCTCTTAAAGTTGGACAATTTATTTTCCAAGGTAACTCAATAAAATAACTATTGTCTTTACACTGAATGGTGTCTTCAAATCTTTCTACCATTAACTGATCTTCTGAAGTTTGATGTGTGTCATGTATACCCACAGATTCTAGCAACCATAAAGTTTGAATTGCCTCATCCAAAGTTTCATTTGATAATGATGAATTAATGTTCTCAGTTGAGATAATATTATTCAAAGTGTTGCTATTCTTACAGGTGTTATGTAGGACTGAGTTGAGGCACATAGTATTTGTTGGTCATGCACTGTTTTGGTTTAGGTCTAGGTTGTATTCTGATAGGTCACCCAAAGGGGCTATCCCTGATGGAGTCTGAATAGCTATACCATTACCTATCTCTACTATGCCCTTATGAATAAGATTAATATAATCTGCCCCTATTAGCATTTCAATGTTAGCTATTGTGTTGTTAGTGATATGTCTATCAGCTATTTTGTAGTGTTTTTTCAAATGATTTATGGTTTGTTCTAGTTTGGGTATAACCAGTTTATTTTGTCCTACTTTAGAAATAATAACTGCTTCAATTTTCTTGAATTTACTTTCTAAATGTAGTTCCAGGTCAATTGTCTTATAGCTATTTTTGTCCGAGTTATCCTTAACAAAGGACGCAATATTGAGGTTTTGTTCATTCGGGTTTGGTGTCAAACCCAATTTATTAACTACATTTTTTGAAACAAATGTTTGTTGAGAACAACAGTCTATAAGACATCTCACTGGAGTGGTACTACCCTCACTATTCACTAAGTCCAAAGTAATAGTTGGTAAAAGAATCTCAGTGTTTCTTGTTACATTGTTTGAACAAGCAGAATGTCCCATGAAAGTGGCATTTTCTTGATTACCTTTGTTTGGGGGAGGTATCTTTTTAGTTTGAGTACTATTATTTGGACACTTTGGTGAATCACACATTGATGAGACATGTCGTAAACTTTTACAAAACTTACACTTGAATCTTAACCTAGATTTACAGTCTTTCTTATAATGTCCCTGGCCAGTACACTTTTTACACAGGTTCAACTGTTCACATCTTTTAGCCCTTTGGTTAAAATCTGAATATTGTCACACCCAGTACTACTGTGTTCATTACTTGCACAAAATTTGCAATATGGTGTGTAAGTTGAGGCAGCAGTTACATTAAAGTTCTGTAATGTAGGTGTTCGTGTTTTGTAGTTGGTCACATTTGATTCTACAGTATCAAGTTTTGTCTGTTTGGCTGTAGCTAGTTGGTCTCTGGGAACAGTCTTTGGTTTTATCCATAGTCTGGGTCTTATGTGTTGGAAAATCTCTCAAGTTGTAATTAGTTAGGATATTGGGGAAGTGTTGTCTTATTTGTGCTAAATTAGGATAATTTTCTCCCGTCTTTAGAATTAAATTATCTTTAACCCTCGAAGGAAGGCACCTAAGTACTATGCTTTGTATAAGCCAAGATGAAGTTTTAATATCTATCTCATTGCTAACCAGTTGTCCTATAATAGCTTCTAATTTTGTATAAAAATTTTCCATATCACTATGGTTATCTTTTATGGGTGCAAATTCAAAAATTTGTTGAGATAATTCATATATAATCACATCTTTATTAACGTAATTACGTTTTAAAAGATCAATAGCTACTTCATATGAATCCCCTACGGCTGGTAAATAGGCTATCAGGTTATAGGCTGGCCTTTAAGGGAACTAGTTAAGTAACTAAACTTTCAACAGTTGAAATATAAGGTTTATTACCTATTAAATTCTCAAATTTGTCAATGAAAGATGGGAATTGTACCGTGTCCCCTTCAAATGTTGGTATTTGCAAAATGGGTAACTGAGCCCTCAATTCTTGTGACTCAGGATTTGCATGCCACTTAAATTTTGTTGAAGGTTAGCCCTACTTTGATTAAAATCAGAATTAGGTTTTTTGGTGTTAAGTCAGTCAACCGAGACCGTAGTTCCCTTATTTGCTGTTCAATTGAGCTTACCTGATCATCATCATCAGCGTAAAGGTCTATCAATTGTTCTTCAGCCATTTCGGATTCAACTAACTCTGAAATACTCTCATTAATGGCTATTATTTCCTTCTTTTTAATTTCTAATTTAATAATTACACACTCTATATTTTTCTTACCTGGTTGTGTAATATTGTTAAAAGTGTTCACAGCCTTTGTAACAGCTCCCAACTTTGCCCCCCTTTTCTTTTTTAACTTTTTCAATTCTGCACTGTCCATGTCTAAGTCAAAATTGTTTAACTGGGGATCGTAATGAAATAGAGGACAAGAAGAAATTACCAGAGAAGAGAGAGCACAGACAAAAACAGTCAAGTTCAAATTTGGTTTAATTCCCCCCAAGTACTTGTGTGTCACTCAGGTCTAAGCTTATAAGAGAATGAGACTCCTTTAATGTAAATGTTTCCTAGTTAGGCCCTAGGTTGTAGACCTAATTAGGCTTGCTCAGGTTAGGCTTAGGCTAGACTATTTAGCCTAATTCTGCAATTTTTGTTAAGTAAGCTTAAGGTTTGTAAATTCCCCACACACGGACCACCAATGCGAAAAATGCTCTGTATGAATTGGTCCACAATTAACCCACCCCTTATATCTCCAGTCTAACTATAGAGTAGATCAAGTCTAGCCTAGAGGGGTCAGCCTAGAGATTCCGGAAATGGTCCAGAGCGGGCAGATAAATTGAGGTCCACAGTAGGATTCCTCACAAGAATTAGGTTAGGGCAATCTACCTTCACCTTTGTTAAGCTATGAGTTGATGCTGGGTCTTAGGCCACAATGTCGGCCTAACTTGTCTGACCCAGCTTAATTTAATGAGATTAACTTTGGTGTAAAAACTCAATTAGTCACTTACTTTTTGTTATCGGAGTGTCTCCCTTCTCCGGTTATGTTTTCGAGAGCGCACTTTGCTGGTACGTCCTCTCGCCCCGTTCGTCGTTTTCGTTCTCCTTTTGTTCTCCTCTTCGCGGGGCTTCTCGTACCAGCGTTGTCTTGGTTTATTCCTCGGTTGGTTGAGCGGTAATGTATCTCCACTACCGAGCACGCTCCTCCCACACAGTATATAAATACTAGTGTGGAGAATAACTCTGGTGAGCAACCAATTGGTTTCATCCACCCAGTTATTGACATAAAAGGAATTTAATGATTGTTAGATTAACTACCTACCTACTCAGTGAACCATTTTCGTTACCTCCCAACTACCCACTCATCAGTTTTCCATACTACCTATGCCTAAGCGCATTTATTGACAAAGTGCGTTGAAACATTAAACCTACTTAAAACTATTCATATATAAAAATTATTCATAATTTTACTATTCAAGAAAATGGTTGGTCCAGAGAAGTGGTGCGAGTGACTGAATGCTCTTCGATTATAATGGATTTACAAATTATAAAGTTATTTATATAAATTAGACTAACGGTATGTATATTTCCTTAAAACCAACTAAATATCACAATGGTAGAAAATAAATAGCATTTCTGGTTTTGGGCACATGTTTCATGGAATTATACAATTCGTAATAGCTTTACACATTATATAAAGTTATTTATATAAATTAAACTTGGGTGTATTTCTTAATAATCAACCAAATTGCACAATGACATAACAAATAACACTTCTGGTTCTGAGCACATGTTTCATGGAATTATAAAATTCGTAACAAATGTACACATTATATATAAAGTTACATCTATCAAACTAAATATATTTCCTTAGAACCAACCAAATTGCATAATGCATAAGTAAATAGCACTTCTGGTTCTGGGCATATGTTTCAGGAATTACTGGTTTAGAGGCCCGCCTCATCAGCTGGTGACTGTTTTCACGTTCTGTGTCCAGTCGGAATGTTTGAAGTTGTGAGCCGCGCGCCAGAAACAGTTGACAAAAGTTTGCTCTTTTTAGCTGTTTTCCCAGAACAACTGATATTCCCTAAGTATTCCTGATAAATTGAAGAATTCCCCAGATTTCCCCAGAAAATTCCATTTCCCTAGATTTGTCTCTAGAACCATCCAAATTTCCCAATCTAGGGAAATTTCCCCAAAAGAGGGAGCACTGATTGTTTCCCTGTTGACGTGTGTATATATATATATAGTCACGGCAAATAGAACTGGGACCTTTCCATATAGAATTTGGCCTACTTTGAAAATATGACAAATGAGCAGTTTAACACTTACATTAATATTTAGTTACGTTGCCCTTGGCCTTGATGACCATCTGGAGACGTTTCGGCATGCTATCACTCAGTTTTTGAAATAATCCAAGGTCATGTTCTTAATCCACAACGACTTGATCTCGCGCTGCAGACTATCGAGTGATGTGGTGTCGATGTTTGAAAGCTTCTGCTTCATGACATTCCAGCAGTTCTCCATGGGATTCACGTCAGGGCTATTTCCTGGCCACTTCAGCACGTTAATATTATTGTCAGCAAGCCACTTTGACACTTTTTTCGCCTTATGACAAGCGCACTGTCGTGCATGAAACACTGGCGCCGTGTATTTCGTAAAAATTAAGCTGCCAGACACCGCAAGATTATTTCGTCACTCGTATAGAGCCACTCTGGCAAATTAAACTAGGGCAGCTTGACAATGGAGTTTATATGGAAAGGTCCCAGTTCTATTTGCCGTGACTGTATATATATATATATATATAGTACATCGCATCATTCGCACGAAAGAGCGCGGAGGGACGCGAGAGAACGGGGAAAGGCGAGTGGTGTGCGAGCGTGCGAGTGGTGTGCGAGCGTGCGAGTAGTCGCGATATGATCTCGCCGAACGGCTTCTTCATAAGAACCGAGTGCCTCGTGTTTCGACGTCTATATATATATATATATATATATATATTATATACTGTATATATATATATATATCAGTGGCGAAATAAAATGTCAAAGTAAGAAATATACAGAAGTCTACGTTGTTAATTTCCTGAAAGCTAAAATTTCCCTCATAAATCTAAAAAAAGCTGAAAAGTTATAGCATGACTCGCGGTCATAGAAAAACAAAAACAGCAGTTCTACCGATCGCACGCAGACGTGGCATATGCGCTAAAATAGTGTCAAAGTCATGCTGAGATCATACTGCGACTGCGTACAGATTTTGCTTCAGTTTTCTAAATGCTTTCGTGTGGGTAGGTTGCGCTTCGATCGTGCAGACAAGAATGTTATAATAAATGCGATTGCATAACCCATAATGGCTGGTGAAGCGTGTATTGTTGCAGAACTTTTGAACAATAGTTTTTCGAGAGAGAATTTGAAGAGAAAAAAGCGATAGTGAAAAACGGTAGGCCTACGCCAAATCTACCTAATTTACAACCGGTGAAATGCGAATGTCAGGTTTAGCTCTGATGTCAATAGAGAAGAATTTGCTTCACAGGTTACGAAGCTCAAAAGATTTTTATGAAAGTGTTATTAACGAATTTGTCAAAAAGGAACGTAGAATGGAATTTACATATAAATGAGGTATGTTAATATTTTTTATTTAGAATTTTATATTTTTAAACGCTATTGTGTTGTAAACATGGAAGGTATATGTAGGCCATAAATTCACTAATATGAGTGGAATGAAATCCCACATGAAACTCTATTACACTATAGCATGACCAACATGAAATTCACTGCACGCCACTGATATATATATATATATATATATATATATATATAATGCAAGCTGCTTACGTGTAATTTAAAAATATCTAGTAGGGCGTAAGTTACATAATTAATTATATACACTAGGCTATTCAGCCTAACACAAATTGTGTATGTACGTATACAGTATGATCTACAAATCACACATACACACATATATATTAATATAATATATATATATATATTATATATATATACACGAGGTGCAATCCAAAGTTCCCGGATTGTACCGACAAAAAAATGTAGGCTTACCTTAAGTTCTAATTATTACTGTCCCCTTCGAAGTAGTCCCCTTGGGAGTTGATACAGCGGGCCCAGCGATTTTCCCACTGTTGGAAGCACCTCTGGAACTCCATTTTGGGGATGTTGTTCAGCACCTCGTGCGATTCCGCCTGAATCTCCTCGATGTCGTCAAATCGTCGCCCCCTTCAGCCGGATCTTCATCTTGGGGAACAGGAAGAAGTCACAGGGGCTAGGTCGGGGGAGTAAGGGGGTCCGTTTTTGGCCAAAAACACATGGCAGTGGTCCCCCCCCCCTACCTCCCCGACCTAGCCCCCTGTGACTTCTTCCTGTTCCCCAAGATGAAGATCCGGCTGAAGGGGCGACGATTTGACGACATCGAGGAGATTCAGGCGGAATCGCACGAGGTGCTGAACAACATCCCCAAAATGGAGTTCCAGAGGTGCTTCCAATAGTGGAAAAATCGCTGGGCCCGCTGTATCAACTCCCAAGGGGACTACTTCGAAGGGGACAGCAGTAATTAGAACCTAAG
Source organism: Bathynomus jamesi (assembly GCA_023014485.1). NCBI lineage: Eukaryota > Metazoa > Arthropoda > Malacostraca > Isopoda > Cirolanidae > Bathynomus > Bathynomus jamesi. The sequence goes on along the minus strand of JAJOZX010001581.1, from coordinate 721,486 downwards.
GTAAGCCTACATTTTTTTGACGGTACAGTCCGGGAACTTTTGGATTGCACCTCGTGTATATATAATATATAATATATATATATATATATATATATATATATATATATATATATATATATATATATATATATATATATATATATATATATATATATATATATATATATATATATATATATATATATATATATATATGTTATGTTATATATAATGTTATAATGTTTCAGACCAACAAAGACCCTAGGATCCACTCATGGCTGGTCTACCTAACTGTGTTCGTAATTGTGTATTGTGCATGTCCTCCGTGGTGGCGGAGGGGACCTACAATTTTACGTGGGTTCCGAACCACAAAGCCTTAATTTTACTACCTTAAACTATACCCAATCTATCAACATATGCGTCTAATCGATTTTTAAACATGTTTATAGACGTGCTACTAATTACTTCTACCGGCAAACTATTCCAGCTATTTACTATTCTATGCGTAAAAAAGTTTTTGGCAACTGCTGTCTCGAACCTTCTACTTGTCAACTTACACCCATTATTTCTAGTCCTATTATATTGAGATATTTCGAAAAAGCTATCTCTACGTTATCGAACCCATTCATAATTTTGAAAACCTGGATTAGATCACCCCTTAGCCTTCTAGTCTCGAGTGTAGTCAATTTTAACTCCTTAAGCCTATTCTCGTATGACTTTGACCTAAGCGACGGAATCATCTTAGTTGCTCGTCTTTGAACTCTTTCGAGTTTGTCTATATCTTTTCGCATATGCTGATTCCAAAATTGGATCGCGTACTCCAAATGGGGTCTAATGATTTATAAAGAGGAACTATAATATCGCGCGATTTGTACTCAAAATTCCGAGCTATAAAACCTAACACTTTGTTCGCTTTATTGACCGCTGCTGTACTTTGTTTCGCTACTTTTAAATCACCAGTGACTATAACTCCTAAATCTTTTTCCTGCTCTACGCTTGTTAACTCCTTCCCTGACATACTATATGCAAAATTACCGTTACGCGAACCTATATGTAAAATTTTGCACTTATCGACGTTAAATCTCATTTGCCATGTGACTGACCAATCAACGATTTTATTCAGATCTTCCTGGATTTTACCTCTATCTTCGTCATTAATCGCCCTACCACCCAGCTTCGTGTCATCCGCAAACTTTGAAACTGTACTGACTAGGCCGACATCTAAATCGTTAATATATATAAGAAAAAGCAAGGGGCCCAATACAAAACCCTGAGGAACGCCACTCGCTACATTAGCCCAACACGACTCCGCTCCATCAACGACCACCCTCCGTTTCCTACCTCGCAACCACTCTTCTATCCAATTTATTACTACACCCCTGATTCCATGAGCCTTAGTTTTTTCAATGAGTCTTTTGTGCGGCACGGTGTCAAACGTTTTTTGAAAATCTAAATACACTACATCAACCGCCCGATGACTATCGTAAACGTCAACCACGCTTTGAAAAAATTCCTAAAGATTAGTTAAGCAAGATTTGTTTCGACTAAAACCGTGCTGCGTATTTCTAAGTTATGCAATTCTAAGTGTTCAACTATACGATCCCTAATTATTGATTCCAGTAGCCTTACCTACAACAGACGTTAAACTGATTGGCCTATTTTCCCCACACCTTTATCGCCTTTCTTAAAGATAGGTGTTACGTTTGCTAACTTGAAATTATCTGGTATGCACCCCTCAGAAATAGACGCATTAAAAATCGTTGTTAGCGGCACAACAATGCTATCTTTTAATTCTTTTAGTTGTATGGGATATATGGAATCCGGTCCCGGTGATTTACGCATTTTCATTTTATCAATATAACGCATTACCTCCCCTTCACTAACCACAATATTATCCAAAATATTACCATTATCAAAAGGTATTATGTCTATGACCGTAGGGATATTCGTTACATCTTCTATAGTAAAAACTGACGTACAAAATTCGTTTAGCAAGGTAGCCATTTCCTTGTTTTCAGAAACTAGATCTTCGTTAACATTTTTCAACGGCCCAAAGACACTTTTTACTGGATTTCTATTGTTGGCGTATTGAAAGAATCACTTGGGGTTTTCTTTACCGTCACGAGCTATGGAGATTTCAAATTCGCGCTTGGACTCTTTTATTACACTTTTCGCTTCACGCCTTAGAGATATGTAGTTGTTTCGTAACCGCAAATTGTCTTTATCGCACTTATGTAGCCTATACGCCCTATCTCTACTCTTTATAATGTATCCTACTCTAGAAGTAAACCACAAGGGCTTGTTGTTTACTTTCGCACGCTTAATTTTGTATGGTACACATTCCTCATTTATAGTCCTAAATACTGTTTCAAACGATTCCCACATTAATTTTGCGTTGGAGATCCCCATTACGTTTTCCCAATTGACGTGTGACAATTTATTTCGAAATTTACAAAAGTCTGCGTGCTGGAAGTTAGGAATTTTAGTCGAGTTAGCTGGTTTCGAGTGACTTACTGAAAGGACAAACTCTACCATATTATGATCGCTATTGCTTAACGGTTATATTACTTGAAGATCAGTGATTAGCCTATCATCCGTAGTTATTACTAAATCTAAAATACTCTCCAACCTCGTAGGTTCCCCAACCTTTTGAATAAGAAAGCTATCGTCGAGAAAATTAACTAAACGATTACCTTCCGCGTCTCCCTGCATTGTATCGTAATTCACGTTGGCGCAATTAAAGTCACCCATAACTAAAGCCTGCTCACTACCTATTATTCTCTTTAGTTCACGATATAACGCTTCGTCCGTATCAGCTGTTTGATTAGGGGGCCTATATATAACCGCAACAATAAGTTTGAAGTCGTTCAATTTAAGTTCTGCTATAGTCGAATTTATCGGTTCTGGAAATGTGTGCTTTACTTCTATAACGTTCGCAATATTATTTTTTATATACAACATAACACCGCCTCCTCGCCTACCTATTCTGTTTTTAACAAAAAATCTATAACCTCTGATTTGATACTCCCCTACAAAGTCACGTGTTTCAGTGCTAAGCCACGATTCATTTATTGCAATTAAATCATAGTCATTACAAGCAATTAAAGAAAAAAATTCGTTTATTTTATTTCGTAGGCTACGAGCATTTAAGGATAGAACCTTAAAATTGTTTGTAATTGCGACACCTTCGCGAGCGCAAGGGAAATTTGTGGAAATTACGCTGGGACCGTTCGAGTTACGGCAGCCTGAAAAGAAGAGACAGTATTATGAAATAGCCTTCCTAAACGCGCAGCTCCAACGTCATTAAGATGAAGTCCATCTCCGAGGAACAAGTCCCTCCTGCCGTAGAAACTGTTCCAAAAATTCGCCAAATGCACTCCTTCCTGTTGACAAAGAGACTTTAGGTTATTGTTGATATAGGTCGCCTTGCTGTAGAAATCGCTACGTTGGATAATTCGAGGAAGTATACCTGTTAAAACAATCTTATTAGTTTTTTCCTTTCGTCGCTCTAGTTCTAGTAAGTCCCTGTACCTAGCCAGCAGTTCTTCCGATCTAGAATTTAAAACGTTATTAGTACCGACATGAATAACATACGTTGTGTCCTCCTATTGGTCAACCCTATTAGTTATATCCTCCACCCTTGCACCAGGGTAGCAGTAACGGCGCCTACGACGAGGGTTTCTCCCCACAGAATTCCTCGAGCTGCCCTCGAACAATGGAATCGCCAACGAGTCGTATTTCCGGTTCATCAGCATCTTCGAAACCTAAAACAGAAAACTTATTGTTTGTTATTACTGGTAGACAAGTCTTAGGTTTCCTCAATGGGGCTCCATTACGCACTCGAACGAAGGGTTGGGAACTAGGGGAAGAGAGAGGGCTATTAGTACTATTTATATTATTAGTAGAAACTGAGGCAGGAGGGGTCGTAACTGGAGTCTCAAGGGATTCTAATTTTGCCGTCAGGAGCATCACGCTTTCTTCAAGCCTCACTCTGGCCTCCCTCTCACGTTCTAACTCGTTCCTCAGGACTTCCATGCTTGAGCATCACCTGCAAACTAACTCTTCATTATTATTAGCCATTGTAAACGCGTAAGCGGCAAATTTCCCTTCATAGCGACTGCAAGTACTTGACGGGTGTGCCATGCTCTTAATTAGTTAAAAAACAAAAAAACACCTGCGCAAACCCGCAAAAATGTTCCTGAAACGCAGAAACAGGTTCTTGTAACACAAATTTATACTAAATGAATATATAATTAAGCTACCGACGAAAGCTCTGTAAATGAAAAAGTATTACTAAAACTTATCTGTCCGCCATTCGACAGACTGTTTTCTATACCATTAGCCATAGAAGACAGTTTTTACTCGTAGCACGAGAAGAGGTTGCCCCTAATTCACTTCTCTCTGGTACTGCAAGTGAGATTACTTCTGTTTATAAAGTTATAAAGCTGGTAGTCTCGAACGACTTCGAGCGGAAGTTATCAGCAGAAATGACTCCGCAGAATTAGTCTATTTGGTTGTAATTCCTTAATCTGTGTTAATCATGAAAGTGGATTCACGTTTTTCCATAATTCTTCACACATCGTTAGCACCACTTTTTGTTTTGTAATCAATATCTTGAAATGTATCGTTTTTATACTCTGTAGACATCATTTCATAACTGCTTCGAAATAAGAATATTTTTCCTCAGTGCATTATGATTTTTCAGTTAACTGCATGCGTTAGTAATGTGGCCGTTGATGGAACTGTTCTTTTGGATTAGTTCAAACAAACAAACAAATACGTTATTTCAGACTCAACAGGTACAAACATTATACAAGTGGTCCATAGAAGGTTAAGAGATAGTTGTTGTTGTTGTTGTTTAGCCGATCAGCCCACCCTGATCGAGCAAGCCGGCGGCACGCAGGTAACCGATCGCCCTCTCCGGAGTGGACCAGAGGTTCAGCGCACTAGTGATGTTGTGTTGTGTTCGTTGTTGTGCTAGAGCGGTACAGTCCGTCATAATGTGTTCAATTGTTTGTGGTGTGTCTTGGCACAGGTGGCAGGTGTCGTCTATGGAGTTGTCTAGTCTGTGTTTATATGTCCGTAAGTTTGGGTGATGTCCACATCGGAATCGTGCTAAGTTAACTCGATCCGATCTGCTCAGGCTGATCTCTGACCTGTTAATGGGTGGCGGCTTCGCACCTAGGACCGCATTCGGACCGAGTCGTGTCAGTGCTTTGTGGGTTAGATGTGTGTGTATGTGTTTTCTGTACTGTGTGATGTCTGTGGGGCGTGGTATGGAATGGAGTATTTCGTTATAATATCTCTCTGGTGTTACCTTAATGGTGCGAGGTGTTGGTGCATGATTGTACATGTAGTGGCAAGGGTGTTGTGGGTTAGTTGTCGCTGCTGCCATGAATTGTGTTCCCCTCATGTCTAAATGTTCCCTAACTTTTAGTATTTTTGTTTCTGTGTGCAGGTGTTCTATTGGTGTTGTTTGAGTGCATCCTGTAATGATACGAAGTGCGTTGTTTTGTATTGTTTGTAAGGTGTTTATGTGTGTGTTTGAGATAATGGGTGCCCAGCATGGGCTAGCATAGTCCATAACTGAGCGAATATATTGTTTGTATATGAGTGATGTTGTTTCCTGCTGGTGTCCAAAGTTTGTGCCTGTTAGTACCCTAAGCGTGTTAAGTCTTGACGTACATTTGGTTTTAATGTCCTGAATGTGGTTTGCAAAAGATAATGATGTGTTGTATGTGACACCAAGTATTTTGGTTCTGTGAGTGTGTGGAATGTTGATGTTGTTTAGTGTAAGCTGTGGAATTACCTGGTGTTCTTTTGTGTTGCTTGTAAGCAAGGTGATGGTTGATTTTGTGGGCGCTACTTTGAGTCTATTGTGTGTGAGCCAGTCTTGTATACTGTTTATGTATGTTTGTAGGTTATTTGTAGCGGTGTCGATGTTGTTGTGGGTGGATGTTAGAGTGATATCATCTGCATATGATGATAAGGTAAGCTTGTTATCTATGGGTGTTGGAATGTCATGCATGTATAAGTTGAAGAGTGTTGGTGAGAGAACAGAGCCTTGAGGGACCCCGTTCGGAAAAAGCTTGTTTTTGGATGACTTGCCATTAAATGTGACATGTGAGTATCTTCCTGAGAGATAGTTGCTCAGCCACCTTTTGGTGTTATTGTGCATGTTTGTGTTGAGTATTTTGTTTATGAGAGGGAAGCGTGGGATAGCATCAAATGCTTTACTAATGTCTATTGTTGCTAATAGTGTACGTTGAGCTGGTCTTCTGGAGTTGATGCCATCCATGATGTGCTGCGTGAGGTTAGTGAGTAATGTCGTGGTTGAGTGGTGAGGTCTGAATCCATGTTGAGTAGGCGATAGTGGTATGTGTGGGTTGGTGATTTGTAAGATTAGTCTTTCTGTTACTTTGGAAGGTGTGCATAGTAAAGTAATGGGTCTATAGGAAGCTGTTTCTGTTGGATTTTTGTTTGGTTTGAGTAGTGTAATAATTTTACCTTGTTTCCATATGTCAGGAATAATACAGTGTTGGTATGAATATGTGCTGATATTTGTGAGAGCTAATATTCCTTGTGGGCCCAAGTGTTTAAGGTGTATGTTAGATATGTTGTCTGGTCCAGTAGCCTTCGAATTCTTAATGTTTTTGATGATCTTGGTAGTCTGGTCTGTATTGAAGGGTGTAATGGTCATGTCGAGTCTGTAGGTTTTCTTGTGTCTGGCTGTTTGTCTGTCTGCATGTTTCTGGTTGTTGTCTCTGTTTAAGTGACTTATCTTTGCGTAGTGATTAACTAGAATGTTAGCTTGTTGTGTGTATGTTGGGATATTATTTTGGCTGCGACAGATAGCCGCGTGTGAGGTGTGAATGCCGCTGTTAGAGTGGGTAATGCTGTTTATAGTCTTGTATAGCCTGTATGTATCTGTGGAGTGGTTTAGTGTTGTTATGAATTCCCTGAATGTTTCTGTTTGTTTTTCTTTGAGTTTGTTGTTTATTTCTGTGTTGAGCTGTTGTATCTGCTGTTTTATGGCTTCTGTGTGTGGTGTTTGTGTGTTATATTTGAGGTTGTTACGTTGCCTTATGAGGTGGGCTATTTCTCTAGTGTAATTTGGGTTGTATTTCCTAATGTTGCCCTTGGGTATGTATTTGTTTGCATTATTGATAATCTGATTAAATGTCTTGAGTGTTGTATCGATGTTAATGATGGGTGTGCTGTTTAATGTGGTGAATTGTTCCTCAGTCTGTATTTTGAACTGTTCCCAATCAGCTTTCTTGTAATTTTTGTAAGTGTGCCTAAGGCTGTTGGGGCAGAGTGTAGAATGTGTTGTAATGATGATGGGCAGGTGGTCTGATGACAGTTGTTTTTCTGTTCTCCATTGTGTATGTGTTGCTAGTGAGGGGGAACAGAACGTTATGTCTGGGGAGGAGTTTGAGTATCCTGCTTGATGTGGTATGTGTGTATGTTCTTCTGTATTGTTAAGAATGAAGAGGCTGTTTAGTTGTGTGGCTATGTTGGCGCCTCTGGTGTTGTTTTGGTTGTGCAGGTACCAACTAGTGTCTTTGGCGTTGAAGTCTCCTCCTAAGATGACATTAGTGAGAGAGGCAAGATTGTGTAACTGTGGATTGTAATTGGCTGGCACCTGAGGTGAACTATCTGGTGGGATGTAAATGTTGATTAGTGTGGTGTTGTGTTTTGCGCGTGTTTTAATGTTAACTGCCTGTATTTCTATCGTGTTATCTGCTTGGATTGTGTTTGTAATGTTTTGGGTAGCATCAGTGTAGCTAATGCTTTTACGTATGTAAGTGATGAGTCCACCCCCGTTACCCCCAGTACGATCTTGACGGATCGCCGTGAAGTCAGGGATGGTGGGTGTTTTGTGTGTGCGTTTTAGTTTTGTTTCTTGTATAAGTGCTATGTGAATGTTTTGTTTGTGTACGAATTCCCTAAGCTGCATGATTTTGTTTGTGAGGCCATCTACGTTGTACTGTAATATGTTAATATTATACTTCTGTATGTGTCTCATGGTGCTATTGTGTCTATGTCTTTGTGTATGGTGACATGTGTAAGTTGTAGTGGGGCCTGGATTAGTCTTAATGTCGCCAGAGAGTAAGAGTAGTTCGGGGAGCACGCAATTGTTCCCTGTAATTGAAAAAAATAGCACGCTGAGAATAGGTCCGGCCCCGGGAGCCGATCGGCACTCTGACCGTGCCACGCAACAGGCCGTCGACTGCCAGTCTAGCCAACCGTAGACAGCCCGCTGCACGGAGATTTGAGGAAGTTTGGCCACCAGCGCGTTGATGTTTTGGTTTGACGTCGCTTCTTCGCGTTGACGTGTCCTGCGCTGGAGGATGCAGCCACTGTTTAGAAGCTTCCTCGTCAGCTGCTATGAACCCTTCGAACAATACATATTTACTATAATTCTTTCAAGTGATGACTTCTTTTTTCTTGTCATGTTCAATCTCTAAGATTCTTCGTCTGGATTAAGTTTCTAGATTATTCCTAAATCTTCTTTTGACACAATAGTCAAGCAATAAAATGTAATGAAAATTATTTTAAGAAAATTTGAAGCGAGCTAGAGTTTAACATTTACAATTAGTTCACGAATCACTTAAATTTTAAGTGCAGTTTCACAAGTTTTACTTGAAGCTTACGAAGCAGTTAAATTTCAAATACAACTTGTCACATTTTGTTTTTACTTATCATGGCTTCCGATGCGTAACTAAAATTTTTGAAGGCTACATTCTTTTCTAAATTTATTCATCAACTTGATTTTCTTCATTCCACGAAAGTGTATGAAACTGTGAAGAAGCGTGATGGGACTTGGTTTATTTTAAGAAAATTTTTAAATTTAAATGCTTCGTGTTCTATCATATAAATATATTTGGGGGTAAATTAGGATAAACTTTTTGGGGGACACCCGATCCAAAAAAAAGTTGCTAAAAATACTTCAGGGACCCCGCAGCATGTTGTCACCAAGTTTCATAAAAATCGGTCCAGCCGTTTGGACCTGAAAAGTAGACAGACAGACGGATAGACAGACAGACGGACAAACGGACAGACGGACAGACGATGAATTATTATTATTACAAGTTGTATGGAGCAGTGACTATGTGGGTCAATGGAACACTATAAATAATGAACATACAGTTGCCTACCCCACTGCTTCCAGATTTGAGATCTATAAATTATATCGGATATCAGTTCACTAACCATGGCTTCTATTAATTATCTTATTGATTAACAAATTGACCAAAATAATGTATGCATACATATCATAAACACCAAAAATAGCAATCATAATTATTAAAAAAAATATATTTACTGTAGACCAATTTGCACAAGATAAGATGGATATTTTCTTAGTTAATTAATTATTAATGGGGATTCAATATATAGTATTGTTTTAACTGGGTGTGACTGGGTGAAATAACCAATATTAATCCAAATATCTCTTTCTCTCAGTCTTATGATTGGCTGACTCGCGTAAAGTGGGTGAGTCTAATGTCTCTCGCTGAGTCGCCCGTTAGGGTCGGATCTATCAAGGTGAGCGGCGTTAAAGATCACGCAGTAACCACAAGCCCTACCCGTAGGGTAGGGAGCCGAAGGCGCTGCTTGTAATACTAAATAAATTAGTCCTGAAATGTGAATGTTACATGATATTTTAAGGACTGAAAAATTCCTGATAAATTGGCCTAAAGAATGTTCAAGTTTTCGAGATAGGATCTGTAGCTATACTTGTATCAAATACTAATTCTTTGTTCATTTTCGCTCTGGTTAGTAATTAGGCAAGTTAGGGTAGTATTTTGAGCAGTTTTTATCACATTAGCCCCTCCATTTATGTGAATAATATTTATATCTTTTCCCATACTATCATACCTTAACCTCGCTTCACAAGTTCTGTCAAATCATTGTTTTAGTCTATACATCATTCGCAATAAAAGTAATTGAAAAAATTACTTTTCCCGATAGTCTCCCATATAGGCCAATACTTGTGGTGTCACAATTCTGGAAATATAAATACTGTATATATTGTAAGTGACCAGTTTTTAGAAACTCGTAAACGAATTAATCCTTATCTTAATAAGAGTAATAGGTAAAGAAGGTGTCTTTCTTTCTTCGTTAACCTAAAATGTTTTTGTAAACGAAAATAAAAATATGGTTGTAAGCGAGGTTCGTACTGCATCAACTTTCTTGAAGCTTCGACCCACCTCTAATTCGTGTACTAGTTCAACGCAGTTCATAGCAGCAGCAATATCTGTTTTTCTTCTTGTATTTTCCAGTACAGTTATAACTACAAATCTTCTTGTTGGAGATCCTATTCAATGCACGAAGCCTCCAAAGTCCGAACTTACTCAGGAGTTCGTTCATGCCTACTGTTGGAATGAAAATACGTTCAGTATTCCCTATCTTCAAAATAGAAATTATTTAGGAATTATTCCCTATCCGGGTGTAGGACCGAAATCCGTATTCGGGAAAGAAGAATCAACGCAAGTCCACGTATATTATCAGTGGGTACCGTTAATACTCGCAATTCAAGCTTTATTAATAGCGGCGCCACAGTTTCTTTGGAAGTACATGGAGAGAAATCACGTTAACGCTATGGTTACCGTTTTAAATAATCCTAATTTAAGTATGGATGAATTAAAATGTAGATGTACAACGGCTGCAAAATACATGTTAGCTTCACAGAAAAGTCGGAAAGCAATGAAATATTTTCATTGGTTTTGGGTGTGTTCGTTTATTCAAGTATTAATATTCATATTCATAGGTTGGAGTACTGATGTTTTTCTAAGAGGGAAGTTCACAGTACTCGGTCCCAAAGTCCTTCATTATTGGCGGTTTGGAGGAGAAATTGACCCTTTGCATTCTTTGTTCCCACGAATGGCCAAATGTAATCTGGAATACTTCGGATCGTCAGGATCGCTGCAGTCAATAGATTTCCTTTGCTTTCTTAGTGCTTCTTTGTGGCATTCTAGAGTTTTCTTTGTGCTGTGGTGGTGGTATGTCATAGCGTTAATATTAAGTTGCATGGGCTTTTTCGTCGGAACTCTATTTATGTGCCAAAAAGCTAGAATATATTTTATTACGTGTTCCCTTCTAAGTACGGAAGAACATAAAAACTGCATGGAAAAAATAATTACTTACTTTACAGTCCATGACTGTTTAGTCCTTTATTTATTGCGACGGTCTCTCGAACCCATGAGTTACGCTCAAGTTTTGTCATTAATACTTTACCCAAATCAAACTTCTGTTGTAAATTTGACAGCAACAACAACAAACAGTCCTACTAATATCAATAAGCTTAATAAACCTCCAGTTTCAGCTAATAATCTTAATAACAAATCCAATATGAAAGTACTAAAAGATGGAAGTCAGCCAACATCCACTTTGAAAGTTTGAATTAGGCTCATGTCAATTATAAATTATCTATTTTAACAGGCTTTCTATGATCAAGAAATTTATACTTTGAGAATAACTATTAAACTTAAAATAACAGTTTTCGTGATTCATTTAGCAGAAAGGTGTAGCCTATACTGTCTGGTGAGGCCTAATTTTCGCCTAACTCGATTCCTAACAAATTTCTTTCCAAACCTGACGTTTTAGATTTTTTCCTTATCAATCCACCACTTTAATTTTAATATTTTATCATTATATCATTATTTTAATATTATATCATTATATCACTATTTTAATATTACAGTATATCATTAGGTAGGGTAATGGTTCAGAATACGGGCGCCACTTAATTAAGCAAAATTTCGAAAAATACCATAGAGACAAAGTTGTTTCTCTCATTACAATACGTTGATTGCATGTGTCGCATAGTCACAAAACGAAGTTAGAAAATTACTAAAGTGCATAACATGTTATTACATTATCATTTGTATTGTATAATTTAGGTCTCGGGGGTACGGGAGCGGAGCCCCCGTAAAGATCACGCATTACAAATTGATCGGTATAGGGTTCACTTTGTATGCGTGATCTTTACGGGGCTCCGTCCCGTACCCTCGAGACCTAAATTATACAAATGACTATGCGACACATGCAATCAACGTATTTTAATCAGAGAAACAACTTGTCTCTATGGTATTTTTCGAAATTTTGCTAAGTGGCGCCCGTATTCTGAACCATTACCTATCAGGTATCATTATATCATTATATATTATAAGGAGGCGATTGTAGGCACCAATCGACCAGGGAAGTACTTCGGGCAGGATGTAAGGCAGGAGACCGCGAGTGCTGGAACTTCCGTTTCTCCTGTCACTGTCCTCCTTAGCCGATCTTTTTCCGTGTCTCAGCTACCCTGTGAACAGTCCAGCATGCTCTCACATACACTTCTCCTCTATTCCTCACTACACATACATGCATCTTACACACTACACAACCTTTTCAAAATTTAAAAAAAATGGTATAATTGGCCTTGGAGACATTGTTTTTGACTCGCTCCGTCTTCTGTGGAGGGGTCACTTTTGGGAACGTTCATCCTTAGCTCCTTCATTTCTACATAAAAAAAAAAAATATTATATATATATATATATATATAAATTAAAAATTATCACCAAACCATTGTTAAATCCTCCGCAACTGGTAACTTTTCGACATATCATCGAAAAGTTACGAACTAACTGGGGTTAATTAAGCAGGTCAAACTGGAAGCTTTTTCGCTAAAGGAAACTCGATATTATCGAAATAAATATCTGTATTGTTAAAAGTGAGATAGAAATACTTCATATATGAATTTTTCTAATGATCCCCATCTCAGTACCGATTAAGGCTTTGGGGGCCCGAAGCACCACTTAAGATAGGGGGTCACTTGTGGTCTTGTCCGCATTGCCATTACACATGCAATTGAGAGCATGTTTATATATGTATATATTGGTGTGTGTGTGTGTGTGTGTGTGTGACACTTGTAATGTGTAAATATATCAAAAAGCAGTTTGAGTATTAAGATCGGGCCAATCTTAATACACAATTGATAATTAATCCATGTTGTTTAATAATGTCATCCCCAAATGTGTTTTGTTATACATTCAATTTAAACTGTTATTTAGTAGTGAAATGCAAAAATGCTCAAGTGAGAAACTCGGTTTGTCAAGATATGAACCAATTTATGAAATACTTAATTCCCGATATGGTATATACGTACATACAAATAAGCCTCTTATAAAAATTCTAATTCAAGAAGAAACTATAGAAAAGATTTGTGTATGGTAAGATGCGGAGGTTGTGAAGACTGTAGATTATATCCAACATAAAAAAAGTGTAATTGCGGGTGAAGGCAATTATGCATTTTTCAATCTCATTCAAAGCAATTCTTCAGGAAACTTTTTTATTGCCAAAATTGTCTAGCCAAGCGGAGTGGTGAATGAGAAACAACTCTGGAACGCTTCTTGTTAAATGTTACAGTTTTGGAAAAATGTTTCTTTAGAAACCTAAAGTTTCTAAAAAGCGGAAAAAATTACAAATTGGTAATAAAATTTTAAAAATAAAAATCTTGTATTATTTTATGTTTTGGGGAAAATTATACGTTTTCAGGCGAATTTTTTTCAGAAACTGTATATAATTTCAACGGCAATGAGAGTTTTTACAAAATTGATAAGCTAAATACTTATATCTTATACATCTGGCTTCCTAAGTAAACAAAACTGTTAAGAGTCTATGTTGCCGGATAATATTTGGCGGTCTTCCTTTTGCTTTGGTTTTCTTGTTCTCTTTTCTCGCCCTAGCTCTGTTTTGCGACGAGCATACGTTTTAAGGCTTTCCTCAATTTCGTTCTTGTTAGCGCGCATTTTAGGAACCGACGAAGGGTTTTTACTATCTAAAGCGTTACTCTGTACTGTGTATGTATATATATATATATATATATATATATATATATGCTGCAACTCACAAGGAAAAAGAAAAACGATTCCAAGACTTTTCGTGTATTCAGAGCTACACCTCGTCAGGGAATGAAGATAAAAGGCGAGATGCCCATAAATATATACAACGTACAGGAAAAACAAAACAATTAGCACATACTTAACAAGGGTTAATGAGAGGCCAAAGAAATTTTAACAGGATATTGTCAATTTTATACATTCCCGCACTGTTATTGAAATTGTTTTTAAAATGAATAAATGCACATTCTAGAATATTTCTTTCTATTATATCTCTGTTTTTAACAAGCGCTTTAGAACTATCCCACTTGATGCTATGGTTACATCTATACATATTGTTAAATAAAGCATTGGAATTATTAGCTGTTCTACAAGCATATTTATGTTGTTTTACCCTAATATCTAACGTTTTACCGGTTTGGCCTATATACAAAGGTGGGCACCCGGGCCTCAAACTGGACCGACGGTCCCGGTCACGGTCCTTTCTGAAGATAGGACCTAGGAACGACTCGGTCCTCGGTCCTTATATATATATAAGTGAAAAATTTGATTAAAATGAAAAATGAAATTAAAGACACCGGAAATCTTTAATTTTATTAACGTAAATTATAATTAATACAATACATAAATGATGAAAAAAAGTTATTAAGTTAAATGCTTGAGTTTCCCTTCAAGAAGACTAGCATTTCAAGACTAGCATCTTCTTTAGAACTTCAAATAATCACTAAACACACTAAAATCACTAAAAAGACCGTCCGGAATTGCTTAAAAATGGACCGTCGCTCCTCATTTCGGTCCTCACTGAGAAAAGGACCGACTTTCCCGCTCACGGTCCTTAAAAAGGACCGAGTTCCTGGAATTCGTCCTTTTGGAACTCGGTCCTGCCCACCTTTGCCTATATATACTGAGTTACATTGTGTACATCCGATCAAATACACACAACCAACAACATTATCAGGGTTATTCTTTATTAGGCGTGATTTAACAGTATTATTATACTTAAAGATTACATTAATGCAATTGCTTTAAGTAAAGTTGGAAGGTATTGAAAATTAACATGGTAAGGTAGGCTAAGGATATTTTTACGCTGAAATTCCTTTACAATTACATTATTATAATACCTATTCTTGGCTTTCTTAAGGCAGTTATCTAAAAATGAAATAGGATAACATAATTTAGTACCAATATTCATGATATTGCATAACTCGGAATCTAAAAATTCAGGACTGACAACTCTCACTGCTTGAAGAAACATAGCAGAGAAAATAGAGGATTTAATCGAAGGATGATGGTCAGAATAAAAATGCACATAAGAGTTATTATTAGTAGGCTTACGGTAGACTTCATATTTGAACTGATTAGAGCATCTCCAATTTTTGATCAAGAAAAGATAGGCTTCCATCATTTTCTTTTTCAACTGTGAACTTAATAGATGGGACTAAATTGTTGAGCCTACCAAGAAATAAGTCAACATCCAAATTATTAGGCCAAAGGCATAAAATATCATCTATATATCTGTACCAAACCAGGTTAAAATTAACAATCGTAGGCAAAATTCTACTTTCAAAAAATTCCATATATAAATTAGCTAGTACAGGTGAAAGGGGATTTCCCATAGCCAATCCAAATGACATAGCATAAAACTTATTTTCAAACTGAAATTTACAATCTTTGACACAAAGCTTAATTAACTCAATAAGAGTGTTGTGTTGAACAGGGAAAGAATATTCAGAGATCTTACCTTTTAAAAAATCAAGTAGGTCATCAACAGGGACTTTTGTGAATAGCGAGCATACATCGAAGCTTACCAATTTGAAATTAGGGTCGTTAGGGAACTTCAGTTTGCAAAGCTGGGCACAAACCGTTAATCCGTTAAGCGTTAATTAACGAAGTTAACTTTTTCGTTAACGATTTAACTTTTAAGTTAACTTTGAAAATCATTATCGGACCAATTAACTTCCGTTACATTTAACTTCCGTTAACTCAAGTCCGTTAACCCAAAAAATTCATAAATAAACGTTTAAAAGTTTCTATTATTTTCAGTGCTGAGCAGGTGCGCAATTAATCCGCCACTGTTAATAGTGATGAACGAATTTCCATTTCCGCAGTGCAAAATCAGGCGATGTATTTGTTTCTGTCGCCACAATTTGTGTCTTACCAAATATGGTAGTTATTTATGGCATTGGTTTGAGCAAAACATGGTCGACTGTAAATCAGGCGGAAAGATTTGCCATTTGAGTTGAATGTTTCAACTTCTTTCAAGAAATATTACGAGCATTTTAAGGCACTTTCAATAATATATATGTAACAATTACAACAAATAACTACATTCGTTTCATTTGCAGTCTGTCTCTTGCGCAACATGTTTGTGCTAGTGAATATTTAAAAATAATCGTTGTCAAGTAAGTCATGTATATTTATAATATGTCTTTGAGTACCTTATTAGTAGTCTCCTTGATACATTTCAAGAACCATAAACTGATCAGGTAAGATTTCAATTCTCATGTCACTTTGATGACATAAATTAAGTCAATTGATGTCTTACAATGGGAGCGTTTTCACCTTAACCCTTTATGTCCTGGCGGTACTTCTAGGTACCACATCCAACGAAGTGGGCAGCAACAGTGGAGGCAGCAACAACGAGAGAGGAGGAGGATGACTTCTTCAGTGCTGTCATCCGACAAAAGAGAGCAGCAGAAGCCACAGGTCACTCAAGAGCAAGGCCCAGAACTTGGTCAAGACTGCTGGAGACCAACTCCAAGGACTTGCTGACAGATGCTGCCTTCTTGGGTGAGCAAGTGTTGGTGAACTTGTTCATCAAGTTCAACACAGCCATCCCCTCCAGTGCTGCAGTGGAGCGTTTGTTCTCTATGGGCAAGGACATCCTGAGGGCCAAGAAATCATCCCTGTCTGATGAAAACTTTGATATGCTAATTTTCATGAAGGGCAACATGCATCTCATGGACAAAATGGAGAACGAGAAGAAGAGGGAAAATTAAATTATATATATTGTGTTTTTCATTTTTTTTATAATAAAGTTAACGTTAACGGTTTATCGGTAACTTCCGTTACATGTTTAACGGATTAACGGTTAACGAAGTTAACTTTTTGGTTAACGGATTAGCGGTTAACGAAGTTAACTTTTTGGTTAACGGTGCCCACCACTGTCAGTTTGTCAATAAGATCCATGCTATTTACAATATGTGACTCAGAAATAGAGCCAACTAACGGCGTTAATAAACTAACTAACCATTTTGATAGCTTATAGGTTACGGAGCCCACTGAGCTAACAATAGGCCTCATGGGATTATTAACTTTGTGTGTTTTTACTAAGCCGTACAGATATGGTAGTGACGGATTGATACGAAGAAACTGCTGTGAAAGCCCATTATAGTTATTTTTTAAAATTTCTCTTAATTTTCTGTTAAACATTTTATTAACATCCTCCAATGGGTTTCTATTTAGAGGTTTGTACGTGTCACGATCACTCAATAACGTATTCATCTTTTCAACATAACTGTTTTTGTCCATGATGACGATCGAATTGGATTTGTCCGCTTTAGTAATATGTAATGAATCATTATTTTTAAGTGTTTTTAGGGCTTTTTCAAACCTCAAAGGATAATTCGATTCATACCTCGTATTAAAAGCGTATTTCAGCGTAAAAATATCCTTAGCCTACCTTACCATGTTAATTTTCAATACCTTCCAATTTTACTTAAAGCAATTGGCATTAATGTAATCTTTAAGTATAATAATACTGTTAAATCAAGCCTAATAAAGAATAGCCCTGATAATGTTGTTGGTTGTGTG
Source organism: Bathynomus jamesi (assembly GCA_023014485.1). Classification (NCBI taxonomy): domain Eukaryota; kingdom Metazoa; phylum Arthropoda; class Malacostraca; order Isopoda; family Cirolanidae; genus Bathynomus; species Bathynomus jamesi. The sequence continues at coordinate 703,808 of JAJOZX010001581.1, read as the reverse complement.
TATTTGATCGGATGTACACAATGTAACTCAGTATATATAGGCCAAACCGGTAAAACGTTAGATATTAGGGTAAAACGGCATAAATATGCTTGTAGAACAGCTAATAATTCCAATGCTTTATTTAACCATATGTATAGATGTAACCATAGCATTAAGTGGGATAGTTCTAAAGCGCTTGTTAAAAACAGAGATATAATAGAAAGAAATATTCTAGAATGTGCATTTATTCATTTTAAAAACAGTTTCAATAACAGTGCGGGAATGTATAAAATTGACAATATCCTGTTAAAATTTCTTTTGCCTCTCATTAACCCTTGTTAAGTATGTGCTAATTGTTTTGTTTTTCCTGTACGTTGTATATATTTATGGGCATCTCGCCTTTTATCTTCATTCCCTGACGAGGTGTAGCTCTGAATACACGAAAGGCCTTGGAATCGTTTTTCTTTTTCCTTGTGGGTTTGCAGCATTCATTCATTTCACGTGTTATATTGTGAAATTCATCCCATATATATATATATATATATATTATAATATATATATATATATTCTTTCTTCTTACTTATTTCCCCAGGTAGGCTTCAGCCTGTCAGTGGGAAGCATCGGCGCCGCCTTTCCACTCAGTCCATTCGTAATCTATCCAGTCTACCAATTCTATATTTTGTTTGGATCTTCTGAATGTTGTCTCGCTATCTCTTTCTTGATTTGCCCCGTGTGTCTTCTTCCACCTGGTGTCCTTAATTAAAGGCTTGTTTTTGTTATTCTACCCTACCCCCATTCTCTCAATGTCTTCTAGCCATCTCCTTTTTGCTTGTTCAGTTCTTTTCAGTAAATAGGGTCACATTTAATTTCTGTCGATATTCGTCATTCCTGATTTTATCCAATCTACTTTTGCCAAGAATCACTCCAATAGGTTTCATCTCCGTGGCTATTAATCTATTTTCATCTCTGATTCTTAATGACCATGTTTCAGCTCCATACATTAAAGGTGGGATTAGTATTTAGCGTTATAAGTTAATTTATTAACTTTAAATTAGAATGTATTTTTCTTTGAGTAGTTGAGGGCATTGCCTGCTGTATTGACTGATTCTTTCCGTTATTTCATCATGTATTTCCACCCCCAACCCCATTGTTGAAACTTTAACTCTCAGATATTTAAATTCATTTACTTGTGGCAATACCTGTCCATCTACCTTTATGTTTAGGACTTCCTGTTCTCTTCTTCGTTTTACACTCCCTCCCACCGTTCAGCTGTTTCTTGTAGTGACAGGCTAGTTTTCTCCCAATGACATATATATATATATATATATATATATATATATATATATATATATATAATGGAAAAAGAAGATTTTACCTACCCTAACACTTTTAAAGTATTTTATCCACGTGGTGTTATATTCAATTTGAGTGTTGGAATTAAACATCTCCATTTTTCATATACAGAAACGTGCGCGATAAAGCACGTTTTTTCAACACCTTTCGTTCGTATGTTTAGTGAAATGTTCGAAACAGAGTTTGTAATGAATGTATTAAATTTTGGCTGTCATTTCCATGTGTATGTTAACTGATGAAAATATGTTTAATTATTTGATAGTATTGTAGCGTATGTATTTATTGGTAATTAAAACTACAGTATCTTTTATATTGCTCACAAACGCTAAAGCTTTTTTTTTCGATATAAATTAATAATGGCATTTGAAAATATTGTAAATGAAAATGTAATGAACACCGAGTTCTAAATTCCGTAGAGTTTATCTTATATTTTTGTTATTACTTTCAACTCCATAGCAATGAGAGAGTTGTTTTACATTGATACATTTTTCTAGCATTTTTATCGAGTTGTAGTATATGTTTTGGGTGTGCGCGTGTGTGTGTGTGGGGGGGGGGTTAACCTCCTTCGTGACGTTAAAGCGACAAAGGTCACGTGAAGAAGGGAGGAAACCTATAGCTTTACGCGGGATCCGAACCACGGGTTGCTATACCATGTGGGCGCGGAGGACGGTCCCCTATCTAACTAGCACCCAGACACAATGTTGTTTAACTTCGCCGATCGACGGGAAGTGGTGTTACGACATGGCCACGAATCATTAGAAAGACAACAAATAATAACAGATTCCCAGTCTACTTTGGATCTTTCACCGTTAACTTTCCTTTTAACCCTTTAAGGACGAAAGGTACAAATTGCTAACGTTTCAAATCTGGTGCATGCATTCATAACTTAACCCTACAAAAAATTCAGGGCTTAAAGGGTTAATCTGTCTATATTTTACTCCATATTTTACTCTCTATAGATACATTTTCGGAAAAAAGTTCTCCTAGAATCATAATTTTTTTTAAAAAGCATAAAAGAAATACATTTTTTAAATTTTGCTGTTGTCTCGAAAAAAAATATTAATTAATAATTTTTTTATTTTTTTATTTTGTTTCTTGGCGAACTTTTTTCCGAAACTGGAGATTTCTGTCTTTTAGTATCGCCACCCTTCACTCTAAAATATATATTAGGAACTACCCCAAATTATAGAGACACCGTTATGGTCTGGTATATAGGTTATGCTAGGCTAGGTTAGGCTGTCCATAATATGGACAGGTGTGATCTGTCCATAAGTTGGAGGCATCGCCAATTCATTTTGGTATTAATGTAGAAATGACATCTCGTTCGTCCACATTAACTTTTTAGGGGCACAATTTAAATTAATTTAATTGAACGTAAATAAAGCCTGAACGTAAATTTACATAATTGACCATAACAAAATGTAGAAAATTTGAGTTATAAAGAACGTTCAGTTAGGTTAATCCTTTGAAAAAAAAGGGTTGCTTATTTCCGTAGGAGGACTGTCCACAGTGTCCACTGTTCATGTTAGTGAAATGTCCAGAACTAAGATATTCCAAAGAGGAGTGGAGAACGATAGCAAAAGAAGAAAAGGGTACCAGTACCTCTATCTTTTCAGGAAACTATAATTTGTAACCGTGAACAAATGTGGACAACTTAGTGTGGACCTCGTGTGCTCACTCACGGTTAGGTCTAGGTTATGATATAAGATGACAATTTCGTCAGTGTAATTTCTTATAAGTTATACTGTGGGTGTTGAATTCGGGTTATAACGGCCTCCAGCTTTTCGATAGAAATGACGCGTATTTGCTGCTTCTACAGCTTCCAAGAGATTAGGTGACAAAGGTCATGCAAAACCTCTGTCACGAAGGTGGGGATGCCGAAGTTTGATGCAAAGTCAAAATACATTTTGCTGCTAAGCTGAACCCAAACTCCGTCCCTATTAATAGTACTTTGGTCCGAAAGAACGGTATGAATTGGTTTTGGAAGATGCAGAGATAAACATTTTGGCCCACCTTTGTCATTAAAGATTGGACCAAAGAAACACTGTAAAACTTAATAAGAAATTAGGGATTTGTCACGTAATTTTGGAAAGAGACGAACTCTCTGAATGCGTTGGGTGTACCTTAAAAAAAAAAAAAAATATCGCAATAACTGTGTCACGTTCATGTATATAGAAGTGTGGTCAATTAAGGAATAATATATATATATATATATATTTCGCTCATAAGTATTCGTACAGAAAAATATTTCGGTTATATTCGTCTTTATCTTTTGTACCAACAGTACCATGCATAGGATAGTTATGAAAAGTTTACCATTCATTCGGAAATATTTAATAAATACAAAAATTAGTCCAATTCCAACCTATAATGTAAAACATCAAAGAATCCGAGGGAAAAAAAATTAAAATGCAAAAGTTTTCGTACATTTACTTAGAAAATTACTGAATACTTTGTGTGTCCACCTAAGGCTTGAAGAATTTAAAATTTTTATCAGTAGTTGGCTGTTTATTGATCAGAAACTTGGCAATTCTGAATTCTAGAATTTTTTCTGTGACTGTACAAGCCATTAATTAGAAGCAATAGGTCGTCGTGGTGAAGAGCTGTCAACAGATCTTAAGAGATCTGTTATTGTTGCACAGTAGTGCATGGCATTTTTTTATATATAAACTACTGGGATTTTGTCCCACTGGTCCTTCATATTGCCCTAGCAGTCAGCCTCATTTGTCCCAGCAGTGATGTGCCCCATGTCCCCCTTTTTCAAAAGGGGGACAGTAGGTTGAATAGGGTTTGTGTTATATTATATTATAACTATGGTGTTCATTATAACTATTATACGAATTCTGAAATCTATTGGGTTGAAAGCTTATCGTCCACGGCTAATTCATGGCTTATTGGAGGATGACCCAGACAGGCGGCTGCAATTTAGTGAGATCATGCTGAACGAAATTGAAGGAAATCCAATAATTTTAGATAACATTGTGTGGACCGATGAGGCTTCTTTCAAATTATCAGGTCATGTTAACCGACATAATTGTGTTTACTGGTATAGTGAGAACATGCATTTAACATTAGAGCAGCAACTAAACCAGCCTGGTGTCACTGTTTGGGGTGGTATTTCAAGTTCTGGTGTTTTAGGACCAATTTTTGTTGATTCAACAGTCACAGGTGATAAGTATCTCGAAATTCTAATGAATGAAGTTGTTCCACACTTACAACAACAGCCTAATTCACATGACCTCTATTTCCAACAAGATGGGGCCCCTCCACATTATTCAAGAGCAGTCCGTGAGTATCTTGATGAAACATTTCCCGAGAAATGGATCGGCCGAAGAGGTCCAATTGAATGGCCTGCACGTTCACCTGACTTTACCCCAATGGATTTTTTTTTGGGAGTACTCAAGGACAAAGTTTATAGTCGAAAACCACGAAGTGTTGGTGATTTGAAAAATTACATCAGAGATGCATTTCAAGAAATTAATGCACAAAGAAACTTGTGCAAAAATGTTTGTCGAAGTGTGAAAGGTAGACTTCAAAGCTGTGTAAATTGTGATGGACAGCAATTTGAGCACCTGCGTTGATAAAATTTTCAGTGCTTTTCTATTGTATTGGTATTAGTTAATTTTTTATTTTATTTTGTATTATAGTATACAAAAAATTAAATATAATTGTATATGTATTCTCAAAATAAACGTTATCATTTACTGTCCACCTACTTTTGGTTCACCCGGTATATATGTTATTATTTTAACTTTAAGTAATCAAATGTGAAAAATTCTTAGGAAGAAGAATCATTATGGTATACCCTTTTAGTTATACACACGTTTTCTATGATCAATGTTCTCCATATTCCATAAGAGAAAACCAATTGTAAACAGCATGGAAGATCTGTAGAAGTAAAGGGAGGGAGTCGCTGGTGACTTCGGTAATTTTCTCAAGTTTTAGGTACTTAAGCTTTATTCTTTCTGTTTGTTTCAGATATATATATATATATATATATATATATATATATACATTCAACTGCAAAGAACACGCAGTATAAATAACGTAAAGAACGACGCTTGTATAGGAGATATTCCGCGCAAGACGAGAGAGAGAAAACGGAACAAATGAAAAATGAGGTAACCACCTGGGAATCGAACCCGGGATCTTCCGATTGCCGGTCAGACGCGATACCATTACACCATGGACCTCACCCTTCCAAATGCCGTAATTCTTCTACATACTCGCAGAAACCAATGCCCCAAGGGGGCACCTCCCGCATGCCGTAACATTATATACATTCAACTACAAAGAACACGCAGTATAAATAACGTAAAGAACGACGCTTGTATAGGAGATATTCCGCGCAAGACGAGAGAGAGAAAACGGAACAAATGAAAAAATGAGGTAACCACCTGGGAATCGAACCCGGGATCTTCCGATTGCCGGTCAGACGCGATACCATTACACCATGGACCTCACCCTTCCAAATGCCGTAATTCTTCTACATACTCGCAGAAACCAATGCCCCAAGGGGGCACCTCCGCATGCCGTAACATTATATACATTCAACTGCAAAGAACACGCAGTATAAATAACGTAAAGAACGACGCTTGTATAGGAGATATTCCGCGCAAGACGAGAGAGAGAAAACGGAACAAATGAAAAAATGAGGTAACCACCTGGGAATCGAACCCGGGATCTTCCGATTGCCGGTCAGACGCAGTTGAATGTATATAATGTTACGGCATGCGGGAGGTGCCCCCTTGGGGCATTGGTTTCTGCGAGTATGTAGAAGAATTACGGCATTTGGAAGGGTGAGGTCCATGGTGTAATGGTATCGCGTCTGACCGGCAATCGGAAGATCCCGGGTTCGATTCCCAGGTGGTTACCTCATTTTTTCATTTGTTCCGTTTTCTCTCTCTCGTCTTGCGCGAATATCTCCTATACAAGCGTCGTTCTTTACGTTATTTATACTGCGTGTTCTTTGCAGTTGAATGTATATAATGTTACGGCATGCGGGAGGTGCCCCCTTGGGGCATTGGTTTTCTGCGAGTATGTAGAAGAATTACGGCATTTGGGGGTGAGGTCCATGGTGTAATGGTATCGCGTCTGACCGGCAATCGGAAGATCCCGGGTTCGATTCCCAGGTGGTTACCTCATTTTTTCATTTGTTCCGTTTTCTCTCTCTCGTCTTGCGCGGAATATCTCCTATACAAGCGTCGTTCTTTACGATATATATATATATATATGTGTGGCACTAAATATCTCTCATAGCTAATCTCTTAATTTCTTGTTTGGGTTTCTTTTCTTTACTGTCAATTTAGGGTTGCCAGATTTTTCAAATGCCCATTCGGGACAATTTTTTCATTTTTTTTTTTTTGAAGACCAATTTTTTTTTCAAATTGAAACTAGATTTCTTCAACGGTTACGACAAACAAAATTAGAAAATTTTATTAAAATAATGTTTAACAATTAAAAATCGTGAATAATATTGAAATTATTATACTGTACATAATATTGAAATATCGTAAATAATATTGAAATTATCATAGCATATTAAATTTTGTAGTACACATCGCTTTACTAATTATATTATGACATATGTCAATATTTTTCTGAACTTTTAATCTTCTTCAGAATTTTAGCTCCATCTTCTGACTTCAAGTATAACTGAAATTCCTTGCAAGTCATGATTGTAAATAATTAATTCAAAAAAATATTCTAAATCTTATAAATAAAATCAAGTGTGTGTGTGTGTGCGTGTGTGTGTGTGTGTGTGTGTGTGTGTGTGTGTGTGTGTGTGTTCTTCTTTCACGCAAATGCAGCAATTTACACCTGAACGATTTCTTATAAAAAGTAGACATACTTACAGATTTTATTTGAATTACACAATCTCAAGTTGTATGGTCAAGCAATCGTAGGATTCACACTAATTCAAAGCTTACAATATAACTACAGCCGAAAAACTGCCAACTCGTGGCCAAACACAACATTTTATAAGCGTTATGTAATTTCTAGGATGTTCTAGAACATTCAACATTACTCTACAGAATTCTATAGGATCCTACATAATTCTAGAAAATTCTCAACCAATTCATCACGAAAAAATTTACTTAAAAAATATTTTTTGCGGGACATTTTGAATACGAAGGGATTTTTTGATCAAATGTGGGATTGTCCCGCAGAATTCGGAACGTTTGGCAACCCTAACTGTCATATAAGGCACGAATGAGATTATTCTACATTTTCCTTCTGTTGTGCCATTTTTGCATTTATCAAGTGCCCTTTTATTACACGATTAGGTGCCCTTTTGACTTTTGCCCCAGCAGTAAAAATTCCTTAAAAAATGGACTGCAGTAGTCTGGAAAGAGTTATAGGAAGATAGGAGAAGAACTTCAAATTCCATTTACGACAGTTGCTGCAGTTATAAAGAAATGGAAAAGCTTTGGAACAACTAAAACTCTACCAAGGTGTGGACGAGCTTGCAAAATTTCAGAACGTACAGCTGAACGGATTGAAAGAATGGCTGCTGCGAATCCACGAGTGACTGCGGGTGATATTTGCCAGACATTAACACTAAGATCGATGTCGATCCCTCTACTGTACGTCATACATTGAGAAAGAATGGTCTGCGTGGAAGAGTTGCACGAAGAAAACCACCGCTACGAAACGCTCCCAAAGAAGCTCGTTTAAACTACGTCAAGGATCATCAAAATGATGGATTTACATTCTGGAAGAATGTTCTCTGGACAAACTAGACCAAAATTGCAGTATTCGGGAACAACAAGTACGGTATGTTTGGCGAAAATCAAATACTGTACTGCATTCGAGGAAAAAAACATTCTTCCTACGGTCAAACATGGTGGTGGCGGCGGTGGTTTGTGTCTTTGCGAATGCTCTGTGCTTCTGGTCCAGGAAAGCTTGTTGTTACCAACGGAGTCTTGAATTCGAAGAAATATCAGAAAATTTAAAAAGAAAATATATTGCTTTCAGTTCAGGAATTGCGAATGGGTCGGAATTGGGTACTACAACAAGGTAATGATTCAAAACTTAAAAGTAAGAGCACCATGAAATAGCTTCAATTAAAGAATTTCAAGCTTCTCGAGTGGCCCAGTCAAAGCCCAAGTCTCAATTTAATCAAGAATATAAGGTTTGATTTGGAAAAAAATGTCCGCAAGAGAAACCCTTCGAATCTGAATGAATTGCATCAATTTTCTTTAGAAGAATAGGCTAAGGTTTCTAGTGAGAGATGTCGAAACCTTGTAGAAAAATACCCAGACCTTCAGGCATATATATATATATATAAGTTCGGGAAGAACCGATTCGCCTCTATTTAAAAGGGCATATCTCGGCGGAAAAACAAAGAAAAAGAGAGAGGAAAGACAGAGGAAAAAGAAAGGGTGGAGGGGACAGTCGAAGTGGAAAAAGTCCAAGGATGACAAGGACTGCAGGGTCGAGCCCCATCATCCTTGGGTGCTAGGGCCAGGAGGGCGCACGTGAAACCTCCAGGAACAAGCACGTACAAACGAGCACAAAGAGCACTCAAGAGCACGAGCTTCGAACCCCCTTGCGGGGAGGCATATATACATACACACTGTGTGTATATATAGGGTGGTCAAGAGAAAACGCAATCCGAAACAGAAAGAAAGGGGTAGGTTACAATGATATATGCATTCTCTAGTGGGTTGTTTCTTTTTGAACACCCTGTATATATATAATATATATATATATATATATATATATATATAGTGACTAAGATAAATCTTGAGAACTGATTTAAGAAACATCTGCTCAGATTTCGGTCATATAAAAAGAAATTCTTAAATTTAATATTTTGGTGTGTGTGTGTGTGATTATTAGTGAAAATAAAAAATGTCATGAACAAAAAAAAAAACAAGAACAACTAATTGTTGGCATAAAAAGAAGCAGGTAGAGTTAGTATGATTATGGTGATAGGCAATACAGTATTGAATTTCCAATTTGCAACCTTCGTTGTCGACTTCTCATCTGGGAATAGATTGGAATTAGCGATGAAAATCAATTTGAAATTAGGTCTCATAAAATCCCTTAAATACTTCCCTCCTTCGCTATTCCCTGATGAGAAAGGCTTATTACAGCCAGTTATTGTAGATTATGAAGGAATATATATATATATATAATATATGCGCCTCGGTGGTGTAGTGGTCAACGTCGCTGACTACGAATCCATCAGCCCCGGGATCGAGATCCGGTGACGGCAGGCGGCGCGCAGCAAACCTAGCTGTTCATCCTTCCACACAATAAAAATTGGTTGGTAGATAAATGGGTACCCTGGGTAGCCTAGTGGTTAAGACGCTGGTCTGCTGGTGAGGCGTGGTTCGGATTCCACGTTAAATTGTAGGTCTAAGGTGGAGTGACAAGCTTGACCTTCGTCAGAATAAACAATTTGGGCGGAAGCGAAACAAGATTAACCAAACCAAGGTGTATATATATATATATATATAGACAACTCGCGAATTGTCGCACTAACGGGGGCGGTCGAAGTGTATGACGGAGCAAAAAATGCGATGCTGCGGAGCTCCGTTATAATATAAAATACTGTACAGTGCACTTACCTTAAGACTTGACATGTACATTAATTCATTAATTAAAGTGTACATAATTGTGGACGAGATTGTACGTAATATAAGCTTAGTAAAACATTGTTTGGTTCGGCTTTACGACTGAGCTCTCTCTCTCTCTCTCTCTCTCTCTCTCTCTCTCTCTCTCTCTGTGATTGTATGGAATGACAAATGGCCAACTATACGATTTTTTGCGGAAAAAAGATCATATTCACGGACTCAATAGCCCAGAATGCGGAAACGGAGCTGAAATGACAAACACTTAATCACCAGACCCCAAAACAGATTTTTCAATATACGAGAAGAAAATGGCTCATGAGAGAGAGAGAGAGAGAGAGAGAGAGAGAGAGAGAGAGAGAGAGAGAGAGAGATATTGTAAACTATAAACTAATCAATCATATTTGGAATTTTGATGTTAGCGTTCAAGGAAGTAATTTCCCGTAACCTCAAACAAGATAAATGAAAGCACAAACAAGCAGGCATTCAACAGGTAGTTTTTCCTCTCCCGCGCATGCGCCAATGAGAGACTTCCCCAGAAACCCATCTCCAAATTTTAAAAAGCACTTTCCCCTCGAACCACGGAGCAGTGCCTATTGCGACATTGAGGGGAAGAGAGTGCCAACCCTGTATGTATTACATCTGAGAGACCTCTTGCAGCGTTTGAGATACCTTCTTGTAGAATATTGCTTTGCTAAAGTTAACGCTTTTCTAATGTAAGACGAAGTGTTACAGAAATTAACATTAATAGGTAAGTCCTTTTACATCACTATATATATATATATATATATATATATATATATATATATATATATATATATATACGTGTGTGTGCGTGTGAGAGAGGATATTTTTCTTAAAATCTTTGCACAAACATTTTCGAATTCTTTGAAAAAAATTTGCCTCCGCTTCCCTTCCCAAAATGAATAGGATCGTGAGCCAAAATTTCAATGGGTTCTCCTGACGATACTTTAAAAGCAAAATTTGGCTGATGAAAGGGAACGTGTAAAAAAAAAAAAAAAAAAAATATATATATATATATATATACACACACACGACCTATATATATATATATATATATATATATATATGATGCTCATAAATTATGTTTACGAACTCATTTGAAATTGAGGTACTTACTGTACGTATTATCGGAACTACCAAACTGTTTATTATGTATTTTTGCTCTCGTCATTTTCGTTTAAACTAACGAAAATATCACAACTTAACCGAACCAATCATCGAGGGCGTACAGTTGACCTAACCGGGCATTCAGTTAACCTAACAGGTTAATCAATATTAACCTGTTAGGTTAATTGAATGCCCGGTTAGGTCAACTGAATGCCCGGTTAGGTCAACTGAATGCTCGGTTGGGTCAACTGAATGCCCGGTTGGGTCAACTGAACGCCCTTGATGATTGGTTAGGTTAAGTTGTGATATTTTCGTTAGTTTAAACGAAAATGACGAGAGCAAAAATACATAATAAACAGTTTGGTAGTCCCGATAATACGTTAAGTACCTGAAATTGAATTTATAAAGAATTTATGAACACCCTGTATAACGAATTTTGGTATTCTTTGTAAATAGTATATATACACGTTAAATTATTAACGTAAGTTCATGCTGAAAGGGTTATAATTTCTGCAATTTATTGTATATCATACTTTTTAACTAACTTTTGTTTAAGGAAAAGTTCGTAGAGAACATTTAGCTTCGAATAACGTGAATCAACACGCTATGCAAATGTTTTTTTTTTTTGTCTACTTTTTTCAGCGAAGTTTGTCTTGTCAACTGTTGAACTTTCTAAGGTTCAGAATTGCAATTACAGTTCAAGGTTAGGCATGCGAAATTATGTGGAATTCTAACAACTATACTTGGTTATACTCGGTGGTGTAGTGCTAAATAAAGAAGTGAGGGAACGCATTTTGAAAGTGTTACTCAGATGCGGGGGGGGGGACAATGGCGAGCGCGGCGAGCCCATACAGCTGGGGGTCCGGGGGCACTGTAAGCCCCCCGGGAAATCTTTTGAAATCTGACCAATTTCAGGGATATTTTGAGGTCATATGCACTGGATATTAGGATATATTCCAAGGTTGAAGATGCAGTATTTCCAGTGTCATTAGATATATGACATCCAGTACATCAATAAAATAGCTAACAACTGGAATGATTAACTAAAAAAAAGTTAACAACTGGTTATGCCGTGGTGACTGTTTCACCAGATCTTTATAGGCTAGCATTGCCTCAGTCGAAGCTAAAAGAAATGAAACAGTTAATGATTCTTTCTCATATTTCTTCTAGGGGTGGGAATTAAAATTTCATGACGTTAGAGATTTGTAAGTTCTGATTTATTTGAAATAGTGAGGGAACGCCGTTCCGTCTACCAAAAAAAGTAAGGGAACGCCGTTCCCACGCGTTCCCACAGCACTACACCACTGGTTATACTCTATAAACTATGTTCGATTATTAACCTGGACGCTTGTATTTTACTGTACTTCACCTTAGACCTAATTTAAAACTAGATATTGAAGTTAGAATTTATATACCCTATAATACAAGGGGAGTTTTCAGTGTCGTTCATTATTGGTTGATAGTAGAATTATTATAATTATTATAGATTGACTGCTGACCTTTTCCCTATTAATATATAGGTAACCATTAGGTTATAAGTCAAGTATAAACGAGACATTTTTAATGTCTTGAAATTTTTGCGTCACACAACAGTGCTGACGTTTTCCTTTGCAGACCCTTTTAGGATAATTTTATTTTTTAGGGTAATTTTTTCTTTAAGGGTAATTTTTTCTTAAAAATTCATATTATTTCAAATTATCCATTTATTTCAAACGAAATTTACAAGATCTTAAGATTTTCTTAAATTTTATTGTAATTCTTAAGAAAACGCAAAAAAACTTCACTTCTTTTCTACGTGAAGGTCAAAATATGAAAATAAAAACCCACTCTAATAGACAGACTTTATTTCCACAACAGTTTCGATGCCCACTGGCATCCTCCTCGGGTGGATACAGAAAAACGAAAAACGAACGTTTTTCCGCATCCACCCGAGGAGGATGCCAGTGGGCATCGAAACTGTTTTGGAAATAAACTGTCTATTAGAGTGGGTTTTTATTTTCATATCTTAAGAAAACGTAAAATACTTGTCATTCCTCTAGAGAATTAAAAATTTTAGCGTCTTAGGAGTATTTCACTGTACGTATATCATTAAGATCAGCGTCTAAATGAATAACTGCGCACACACACACACACACACACACACACGGTGACAAACAATGGTTGCCACCCCTTGCACAGGTGAAACTAATAGAGGTACAAAAAAACTGATTGTTGCATGTTTTAGACAATTTAATTCTACGTCTAAACAAAACCATTCAATAGTTGGTGTTGCCTCCTTGTGCTTGGCCTCCTTGTGCTTGGCGAACGGCTTCAAGTCGGCAAGGGTAGGAGGTGAGGAGAGACTCGAAAAGGTCAAGCATCAGGGATTCCACCCGGTCTTTCAGGATGGATCCTGAACGATTCTGCCGCCGGACCATGGAGCAGCACATCGAAACAATGCTCCGAAATCTTGAGTACGACACTGACCTTTTCGAGTCTCTCCTCACCTACTACCCTTGCCGACTTGAAGCCGTCCGCTAAGCACAAGGAGGCAACACCAACTATTGAGTGGTTTTGTTTAGACGTAGAATTAAATTGTCTAAAAGATGCAACAATCAGTTTTTTTGTACCTCTATTAGTTTCATCTGTGCAGAGGGGGGGGGGCAATCATTGCTTGCCACCCCTTATATATACGAGGTCTGACCAAAACGTTTCGGGACAGATTTAATTATTGCAAAACTAAATGTCACATACCTAATCAAATTTGTACTCCTTCAAAGTAGTCTCCTTCTGATTTTAAACAGTGATTCCAGCGGTCCAGCCATTTATTGAAGCACCTGTTATACTCTTCTTTCGGAATGTTCTTCAATTCTCGTGTCGCATTTTGTTCGATCTCTGCTACTTCCTGAAATCTTTCTTCCTTGAAGGGTGTTTTTCAGCTTGGGGAACGGGAAAAAGTCACAGGGTGCCAAATCCGGCGAATACGGTGGTTGGGGAACCAGTGGAATGTTGCGCTTCGTTAAGAATTCCCTTATGGAAAGTGTCGTGTGAGAGGGCATATTGTCGTGATGCAACATCCACGAATCCGACGCCCACTTTGCCCGGCATTTTGCACCCTCCATAAGGGAATTCTTCACTAAGCACAATATTATACTGGTTCCCCAACCATCGTATTCGCCGGATTTGGCACCCTGTGACTTTTTTCCGTTCCCCAAGCTGAAAAACACCCTTCAAGGAAGAAAGATTTCAGGAAGTAGCAAAGATCGAACAAAATGCGACACGAGAATTGAGGAACATTCCGAAAGATTATAAGAGGTGCTTCAATAAATGGCTGCACCGCTGGAATCACTGTTTAAAATCAGAAGGAGACTACTTTGAAGGAGTACAAATTTAATTAGGTATGTGACATTTAGTTTTGTAATAAATACATCTGTCCCGGAACTTTTTGATCAGACCTCGTATATATATATATATATATATATATAGGAGCGTCATCAGGTGAATTTTAGAAAATATATTAATGACAAGAAGTCGAGTCTAAGCAGCAGAAGAAGGGTCGTAGGTGGATTTTACGGCATAGGAGTGCAAAATTTGTCAAACCGGTCCATCCGTCTTGTCAGTGATCGATCTAAAAATCGCTTCAGCGATTGAGCCACTTTCCGTTGGTGTGTCGGAAATGAAGCCAAACTCGGCCAGGTATCTTTAAAATGACACTTTAAAACTTTTTACTAAAGTTCAGAATGAGGTTCGGAGTGGATATTTTTTGCTTCTTTCGCATTTACTCCATGGATGGAATTACCATTATGGCTGAAAATAGTAGAACTGTACTGAATTACATTTGGAGTATTTTCAAATTTTTTTATTGTAGAAAAGTTAGATGTTTCATCCGATATATTTTAATGAAACTTAATTATTATAATTAGTGAAATCATATGAATTAATTGATTCAATAGCTAAGGATTAGGCTCGGATCGTGAAGGTCCAAAATTCGATTCTCGTTGGGCCAGCTATACCTATTCTGCTAACAGCCAGGCTCATGTGATTCTCGGAATTCACATCCAACCTTCCTCCGGGTGGAGATTGTTATAGGTAACAGCCGAAACTAAGTGAAATAATCTTAATATCTGCTTCGGCTTTAATTAGAATTTAATATATCATAGACGTTTTTTACCGTAATGAATATTTGAAGTAAACTGTAAGCCGATGTCATCCTTTATCATATGCTCAGACGTGTATGGTACCTAAGGACACAATGTATCTTGAAACCGAATAACGGTCGAAGGATCTATCACCAGAAACCAAACCAGATTGCAACCTAATTTAACCTAACTCGGGGGTTTATAAGGTCCCTTGTAAGGATTGCAACAAGTGTTATATCGGAAAAACTCTTGATTTTAAACGTCGTTTATAGCAATATAAATAAAGTTTAAATAATGCCGATAGCAATTTTGCATTACATAATCATCGCATTGACGTCGGTAATTTTAATATTCTTTTAAATGTTGAAAATGACGACAAGAGAAAACTAAATGGATCTTATTTAATTAGAAATGTTGATAATATTAATGCCAAAGGCAGTTCGTTTGATCTAGATTCTTTCATTTTTATCCATCTAAAGAACAGACTCTTTGGAGCACCTTCAGGCAGTTTCATTTGCCAGATACGTGATGGGGTGTTATTTTTTTATTTTCCTGATATTCCTCCCTGTGATTTGGTTTATTCTTCCACCTGAACGAAGAAGGGAGTTCCCTTTGAAAAGCTTCTTGGATTTTAGTTTTAGTTCTTTTAAATTTTTATCTTTTCCTTCAGGGATTTTAATTGAATTATTCTGATACGGTAATTGTTTATTGTAATATATATATATATATATATATATATATATATATATATATATATATACTGTATATATATATATATATATATATATATATATATATACACCTTGGTTTTGCTTCCTCCCGAATTGTTTATTCTGACAAAGGTCAAGCTTGTCACTCCACCTTAAACCGACAGTTTAACGTGGAATCCGAACAACGCCCCACCACGGGCGGTCAGAAATTACATAGTCCTCGACCGGACTCGATCTCACGATCTCCCGATCAGCAGCCCAACGTCTTAACAATTAGGCTACCCAGGGTACCCATTTATCTACCACCAATTTTTATTGTGTAAAAGGATGAACAGCTGGGTTTTGCTGCACGCCGCCTGCCGTCACCGGGTTTCGAACCCGGCCGGTGGATTTGTAGTCAGTAATGCTAACCATTACACCACCGAGGCGCTATATATATATATATATATATATATATATATATATATATATTATATATATATATGTGAAGGGTCCCGCGTCTTAAGGTACCTAAACGCCAAAATTAAAATTCGCCAGAAATCGCCTCCAAAGTTCATCAATATTCTCTCAATAGTATCTCTGTTATTAATTGAGCTAGAACGTTCATTTTTGGCTAAATTAGAGTTCTAAGTATGCTGATGAAGATGTTGATGAGTTTTTGGAAAAGATTTTCATATTTTATATTTTATATATTTTTTTTAATTTTTTTTTTCTTATTATGCCGAACTTTGGGTGAACTTTTGGCTGGCGATAAAGGTGAAAAAGTAGTTCGCTTCATAAGGTTTTCAACCATACTTCTAGTGTCGTAAGGTCATTATAACGCAAACCACGCGATAGAGGAAGGGTGAAAATAGTGATATCCATCAAAAACACGTTTTCGCCTGTGGTGGTGCTTAGGTACCTTAAGACGCGCGACCCCTCATATATATATATATATATATATATATATATATAAGCACCCGTCAAAACACTATATATAAGCACCCGTCAAAACACATTAAATTTGTATTTCACCTTGTTTCGTTTGGGGGCACATGGATATTGTGGTAAAAAATTCAACGACTGAGCTTCAAATTTTACCAATCATATATATGTAATATTTTGGATTGAAGGAATTCCCCAGTCAATGAAAAAGATATTTCCGTTCGTCGCTAAAAATCAGTTCAATCAATTTAATTGATGGAATTTGATTCTTTGGGATATTGTTGGAGTGGAACGTCTAAAATGAAAGATAATTTTTGGCGTATTTTTTTTTTATAATAAATAAAATTAATTTAATTCGTAATTTCATTTATTTAACGAACAAATTCTGTGATAATTGTATACGAATGTTAAGCAAGTTTTTTTTCTGTTACTTCCCATCTCACGACGCTATCATTGCTATTCACAATTTGGAAGTGATAAATACCGAACTGACCCGTAACCTAAGGAATATGGTCGTGGCCAATGTCGTAGCACCACTTTCCGTCGATCAGCGAAGTTCAGCGACATTGGGTCTAGAGAGTAGTTGGATGGGAGACCGTCTTCCGCATCCAGATTACGTAGCGACCCGTGGTACGGGTCCCACGTAAAATCTGTAAGTCCTTCCCTTCCCCCATAGGTCATATGACTAGATATTGCGAAAGAGATGAAACAGATCCATCAAAGAAGCGACAAACAAGTAACCTAGCGTGTCGTAAACCTAACCTTAACATTAATTAACAATAACTTTAACCTACCTATCCTTACCTAACCCATAAACCCATAAACCTTAACCCATAAACGAAGTGGGGAATCGTGAGAATAGGAATAACATGAAAACTCAAAATAATGAAAACTGAAATACCAGATTTCGTCCGTGGGCAGAAAACCATTAAAAAAATTCCCAAAACTCCTCTCAAATTATCACTGCAATTAACAGGACGGGTTTTGCTCGAATTTTACAAAATTATATATATATATATATATATATATATATATATATATATATATATATTATATATATACAGGGTGGCGTAAAAGTTAGGAGTCAAGGAAGCCAGGAGTGAATGGATATTTTCCATTCTATGGTCGCCACTATTTTTAAGTAAAAATTACTTTTTTAGTTAAAAAAATTATAATATATTATATATATATATATATATATATATAAGCACACCGGACAAAAAATTAGTCACCCCTAATAGCACCGATAGTAGGAAGTTCAAGGTCACACAGAGGGCGCTGATGTAGCATTGGTAAGTGACAAGTAGCGGTGACGTAGCACACAGGATCAGATCTGTTTCGTGAGGTGGTGAAGAACAAAGTGTGTGTTGGATATAGTCTGCAAAATGGGTCGTGAGGCAGACGTTACTCAGTGGCAAAAAGGAGCCATCGTGTTTGGCAGAGCCCACGGACACAAAATGTCTGAAGTAGCCCAATTTGTTGGTGTGTCAACGCGTACTGTCCAGCGAGTTTACAAAGAGTGGTGTAGTTCGCAATCAACTGACAATCGACGGCGTAACTGTGGCCGGAAAACAATTCTCGACAATAGGGGCCGCCGCCATGTTTCTCGTCTAGTAACTGCAAATCGTTTTCAAACCAGAGAACAATTGTTCCAAGAAACCAATGAGGTTCTCCAGCGACCAATTTCCGAACGGACATTGCGACGAGAACTGCATGCGATGGACATCTGGAGCAGGGTACCACGGAAGAGGCCGCTGTTAACAGCAAGTCACAAATTGGCACGTTATAAATGGGCTCAGAGGCACAAAAACTGGACTGCGGCAGATTGGAAACGTATAATTTGGTCCGATGAGTCCCGTTTTTGTTTGTTCTCCAATGATGGGAGGCGACGAGTACATCGCAGGTCCAATGAAGCCTTTAATCCTGAATGCGTCGAAGGTGTTGTTCAGGCTGGAAACAGAAAGTGAAGCGCAGGAATAGACACCCACGGACTCTGGCGGAACTTCGGGACCGGCTGATGAACGAGTGGCAGCAAATCGATATTCAGTACATGCACAACCTCGTAGAGTCTCTGCCTCGCCGGATTCGTGCGGTTATCAAGGCCAGAGGCGCCGTCACACGTTATTAGGTACATTCTGAGAGGGGTGACTAATTTTTTGTCCGGTGTGCTTATATATATATATATATATATATATATATATAAAAGCTATCGAGTGGTTGAAAGGAAAGCGTAACTTAATAATGAAGAACATCAAAGAAATGAAAAACATCCTTCATTTTTTTTAATTGACACCAACGTTTCAGAGTCCACATATTCCATCATCAGGGCAAAAATAATAAAATAAAAGATAGTTAACAAAGTTAAAATGTTAAAAACTTATAATTAAAATCCCCAAAAAGGCTAGAATAGACATAAAACATAATAAAATAAAAACAAAATGGGTACCTTAATTGAAACAGAAGAGGTCAACCAATATTCATCGTAGTCAAAATTCGGTTTAAGTTTATACATAAAAATAATGATTCCATGATTTTAAGTTTGGGGTCAGAGCTGCTATTGGCGAGAACACTGAAATCTGACTGCGAAATCAATGATCGTTATTATGCGAGTGACTCCATATGTAAGAGTTAGTTGGTTTATTGAGGAGTTTATTTGTACCAATTGACTTTCCAAGGTGTTCGAAAATATGAGATTTCCTTTAGGTGTATTTTAGTTTTACCTATATACGATCCCATGCAGTGGTCACAATTATACTGATAAACGAGGGAGGTTCTAAGGAATGTAGGAACAGTATCTTTAAATTTAAACAAATGAAGAACTGATCCGGTCGGAGAGAGAGAGAATAACGCTGATACGTAGTTGAGGATAAAAAATCTTTAAGTACGAGTAATTATATGCAGCGGGCTCGTCACTGCATCCCCTTCCTCATATCTCAGATGGCTTAGGATAGCCCATGACTGTTTTTTTTTTGTCTTTTATGATAATTTCGTTTCATTCCAGGAGAATTATAAATTATATTTAGAAAAGTAAAAGTGCGGTCATTGTACTTAAAAACGCATTTATAAATTTTATTAACTCCAGATACCGGCTGGGAAAACACCAACCAACTAACCAACGAACCACCAAATCTAATCATAAAACTCGCGAACGGCATTTGATATCCTCTGGGAAGAAAGTAAATTAAAATCTAAGGAAAATGGTCAGACGAGACACTCGGGGGGGGGATATTTCTCGTTTCTTTGCAAAGAAGAATCGTCTTTTAATGTACGTCATTTATCATTAACTTTATTACCTAGATTTATTTAACGAGTTATATTTCGTTATACGAGATTGTTTGTGTGTAAATACACTGAAAATAATTGGTTTGTTGAATCTTTTAAAGGAAACTTTTGGATTATATGAACATTGAACAATATAGAATTTTATAATGTTGTCGGCCGACTTTATGCAAGTCGATGTTGTTACACGTATTATTTACAAACATTATAACGTGTTTTGTTTCATACGTGTTTACACGCATAAATTAGTATCTTATCAATGTTGGTCCCTTCATAGGTTTTAGGCGTTGCTGGGCTCACAAATTATATATATATACACACACACACACACCTCGTTAACCTAGTTTCTGTTCCGTGCGTTGGTCTCTCTTCACACGAAGGTCAAGCTAGTGGCCCCGCCTCTAGGTCTGGCTTGGTGGAGGAGCGAGTTGCTTTCTTGTGCTCTCCACCGTACATAGCCAGGTGCACCCCGCTCATCTGGTACCGTTCTGAGCCAGGCATCTAGCCTTCTCTCGAAGACTTCAACTTTGACCCCTGTAACGTTTCTGAGGTCCTTTGGAGGCTGGTTAAAAAGTCTTGGCCCCCTGACAACCAAGCTATTTTCGTTCAGTGTTGAGGAGGTCCCTTGTCGGGCCTTTAATTGGGAACACTACACACCCTGCCTTTCCTATTTTCCAGTGTTGTTTGAATGGTAATTGGGTTTAGTTTGAGGTTTGGTACCAGTTTTTCGATCATTTTCCATATGTAGATTATGGTGTACCTCTCTCTCTTCTTTTCCAGGGAGTACAGATTTAATTTTCGTAGTCTTTCCCAGTAGTTGAGCTCTTTGCAGCCATCAATCTTTGCTGTGAAATGTCTCTGAGTTTCTTGTAGTTTATTAGTTTCTTCCTTTTTATATGGGGACGTAAAAAATGAGCAGTATTCAAGTTTTGGTTATAATCAGTGTTTTAGCAGGGGAATCATTACTGTCCTGTCCTTTCTTTTGAACGTTCTTAGTGCCTGTCCCGCAACTCTTTTTGCTTTATTTATCACTATCTGATTTTTTGTTTCGAATTTGGCATCATCGGTCATTATTACCCCCAGATCGATCGCTTTCGTGCTTCTCTGAATTTCCTGTCTATCTGGAGCATAATATGCAGTCTGTTTAAGTTCCTCTTTTCTACCATATCTCAAGAGCTGAAATTTCTCGGTGTTAAATGTCATGTTGTTGTCTTCTGACCATTTGTATTTTGTTCGTCTCCCTCTGCAAGGACTCCACTTCATTTACATCCCTGATTTTTCTGCTGATCTTTGTATCGTCCGCGAAGGATGTTACTATACTGTTGCTGTTTACTCCGCTGTCTATGTCTGTTAGCATGATAATGAACAGGAGTGGGGCCAGTACTGTACTTTGTGGTATTGAGCTGCGTACTTCCGATTCTGATGATGATATACCTTGAATTTTGACGACCTGTAGACGTTCTCTGAGGAAGTTGTAGATCCATTTTCCCACTTTGCCTGTTATTCCCATATATTTCATTTTATGTACTATTATACCGTGATCACATTTGTCGAAAACTTTAGCAAAATCTGTGTATATGACATCGTAGTTGTCATTGCCTTGCATGATCTACCTGATCGGAATCCGTGCTGATTTTCGTTGAATCTTTCCAGTGTCTCCAAGAAATCATAAATTTTCTCTAACTATTCTTTCAAATACTTTGGTGAGGTGGAACGTCAATGACACCGGTCTATAGTTCTTTGCTTGAGATCTGTCCTCTCCTTTATATATAGGGACAATGTTTGCTCTTTTCAAGATGCTCGGTATTTCCCCAGTGTCTAGGGATCTTCTCCATATCCAGTATAAAGGTGTAGCTATTTAATTTTTACAGTTTTTAATCAATAATGCGTTCCAATTGTCCGGACCTGCAGCTGAATGTGGTTTCATTTGTCCTAAATATATATGCGATGAATTTCACAATTAAACACGTGAAATGAATGAACGATGCAAACCCACAAGGAAAAAGAAAAATGATTTCAAGGCCTTTCGTGTATTCAGAAGTACACTTCGTCAGGGAATTCCTTGACGAGGTTTACTTCTGAATACACGAAAGACCTTGGAATAATTTTTTTCCTTGTGGATTTGCATTATATATATATATATATATATATATATAATGAGGCAGGAGGGCCAGAAACTGGCCACCATCGAGAGTCGAATCCCTGACCTCGGTGTTTTCACATAGCTTGTAGAAAATGGTGTTACCCATTGAGCTACGGGCGCTGATTGAATAAGTCATACGCAAACATTCTCATTTGTGGTTTTATTCACAGTCTTTGGGTATTTAATTTGAGTGTTTAGATTAGAACGTTCAATTCCGAGAATCCAAGTTTTCCTTTAAATGTGAACTCAGTTGAGTAACAAATTCACTATATTTATGAAGACCATAAACGTAAACTTTTATTATGTCCCGCCAAATAAATTTGGAGGGACCAGACTGGATTGCGGTTGTTCGTCTGTCCATTCGTTCGTTCGTTTGTTCGACATTCTTTCGAGTCGTTCATCATAAATTGATGAAAGTTCATACACATATATATGATCACAAGACGATGGTTCCATGAGCAAGAATTAGGTCTTGCATCAAAGGCAATCACAAATATAGTAGGGGGCATTGATGCAATTGAAACATAGTCCTTGCATATATTCCTTTGATCCAAATATTGCTATTCTATTTCTCACTTAACCCTTTCACTCACTGGGTAGACAGACAATTGTATAGCTGAAAAATAATCCATATTGATTCTTATATAACCACACATAAAGGCAAATTTCTTTTTTACCCTATGTCATAATTCGTGAGCGAAAGGGTTAATAAAGATAAATTGATTGAATAGAATCCTACATTCAGTTTTGGTCTATTTCCATATATTTCGTACGTGTCTCCGATACAAACTGCCGAAAATAGCATAAATAGTGGATGCGGACTTGGATATTCTTTGAAAGATGATAACACAGAGCATGATTGCTTTTAGTGGCATTGAGCAATGAACTACATACGATAAGCCTCGTCAGTACGTTGATGCCCCCCCCCCCCATCATCATCCCCATGTTTGCTTGACATTGCTGCTGCGAGTTGCTCATAACCTGAAATGGGCGTATGGGCGGAATGGTATTCTGTGTAAAACTTAACTTTTTAATCTTACATCCCCTTAAACTATAAGTATGATTTTTATTTAACACTGATTATAATTAATACCATATTTATTTATTTACTTATTTATTTATTTATTTATTTATTTATTAATAAGGAAATAAGTAAATATTTATCGTCCATAAATATTCTTTATACGAAAGAATCTACTTCCCAGTTTTTAGAACGTTGAAAGCACAATGAGATTGTTGCCCCAGGTTGCAACGAGAAGCAGGATTCTAATAAACTTGGTTCATTATCAGCAAATATTATATAAAAGATAAGGCAGAAATTTCCATATATTAGGTGTAATATAGTTTTTTCCTTGCATGCATGCATCTGGTTCTGTTTTGGTTGAAAACTGATGTTTTAGGTTGTTTGGTTATCGTTAAATGCTAAGTATGGTTGTGTTTGTAGTTATAACAACAATATTGGGGTTTGTTTGACCGCCTTTATAAAGCCAAGGTGTGAGAGAGGGGATTGAGCCACAGTTTTACGCGAGATTCGAACTGTCTGAGGGTGACTACATCACCTGAATGCGGAGGACGGGTCACCCATCCAACTAAAGAAGAGATTCAGCGTCGCTTAACCTAGCTGACCCAACGGGAAGTGTTGTCGCGACGTGACCTCGACGTATACCATACGCGTGTGTTATGTACGGTATTATGCTATACCGAGTCGTATTTTGTACACTTAAAGTTAATGTAGCTATCGATCAAATTAAAACCTTTAGGTCGGCCGCACGTAGGATCGTCTTGCGACTCATTCTGTCAATGTAAATTCACACGCGACTCGAGTCGTCACGACCCAAGTCGTCAGTCGCAAGACGATCCTGTGTACAGTAGGCCTAACGGAAATGCAATTACAACTTAAAAGATTATTATTCCATATCCAAAACTAAACTTACCATCGATTAAGAATAGTTTGTAGATATTAAATACATAATTTAATTAACTTAAAATATAATATTTGTGAGAAAAGCAGTTCCGTTCTCGTATATTTTCAGTTGGAAAAGAAATTACTAAGAATTCGCGTCAAAAAGTAAACAAAAAAAGAAAAATACCTTCATCGTATTTATAGAAATCAAATGTAATATTTTTAACCTCTTTTGGAAACCAATTTTATTACATTTTCGTGTTTAATAAAAATAATTTATTTAAATAATATTGTTACTAAATAAATAAATAAAAAATAATTTGACCCGAAGTAAACGCGAATTTACGCGTTTGTTGTGGTTAGGTTCTCGGTAAATAATTGTCATTGAAATGTCACGTTTATATTGTATGTTGTTCGTGAATAGTAATTATTACGTTCTTTGGTTCTTCTACGCTTGTTTACGAATTACAGCGTTATCTTTTAGTTTTGATCATGCAGTGCCGTCTTAAGGATATTGTGGGCCCTGGTCTAAATGTAAATTGGGGGCCCACCCACAAATGTCACGCAAAAAATGCAAATATAGACAAATGAGACAATGCGTAATGCGTTTTTTATTGAACATTCAAATCTTTTTATCGTATGTCTTTCTCTTTTTTTCTATTAGCAAAATCAGAAATAATGTCTACAAATTCGAGTTTAGAGAGTATATCTGATTCGATTGACATCAAGGAGAAAGCGTTCAGTCTTTGTTGAAGCAATTAACTGCGGAGCTCATTATTAATAAGTTTCATCTTTGAAAAAATCTTTCACATTTGCAGTTTGTGACCATCATTAAAAGGAAAATTAATAATGCAACAATTTCAATGTGAGGAAATGTTGCTTCCAATATGTCATGCTTTAATGTTGAATAAATATTGGAAAGTGATTGCTCTTTTTCCTTTGATATATAATGCTTAAATTGCTGACACTCAGATATAAGTTCCTCTTTCTCCAAATTTTTGTTTTAAATTGAGGCAAGTCTTGCACAATTTTCAGTAATCTCAGCGGCATCCATATCATTAAGTTTCTGGAGGAATCCAAAATGTTTATTAATTTTTTCGTATGCTTCAGTTCGTTTTTTCAAGTTAGACATCAGTGAGTCAATGATTGGCAGGTACGTTTCAACTTGGAATTTATAACTACCTTCTAGAACGGTGTTACTAGCAGCTCCGTCAAAAAAAGTAATATGGCAATCCCTTTTTTTCGTACGTTTACTGATATTACTATAATCAGTATTGGGACATTTTCTCTTTGCCTTGCACTCATATTCTACAAATTGGTTTCTTAGATCCTGAATATAAGAGAACAATGACCGAAGAATGCGGACAGCAACAGATAAGTTCAAATCCTCATTTTGCAGAATTTTATTCGTTTCATTAAAACGGTTAAGAATGTCTTTCCATAAAAATTGTCAAGAAAACTACCTCAAACTTGCTCATTTTCTTTTTGAGATTTTCAGCATTACGTATATGTTTTTCTTATTTGACAAGTATTTTTTACACTCCAACCAATGAACGGCGGGCCCGCGCTGTCCCTAGGGGCAGACTCGAGTAGGCTACGATATATAAGTCTAATGTGACTCGTGTTATTAACTGAGTAACAAGCGAGGATTCGAAAATTTAAGCTGGCTATTAAAAGTTGATTATTTCTTCCCTTAAACGTAATCTCATGTCCATCACTATTTTCTATTTTATAAGGGACCCTGATATCCGTAATTTCACTTATTTGTCGGGGCCCCTGGTAGGTCTCGGGCCCTGGGCTGCAGCCCCGCTAGCCCCTGCCTTAAGACGGCACTGTTCTGATGTAATATATCTTGTATATAAATTCATACTAAAGGTATTTGTATATCAAGGATGTCCAACCGTACTGGGTAACTGATCTACTCTTAAATTTTGGTCAGGAAAAATGATTTGTACCTAGTCTTGCCCATATTCAACTGGCTTACACCCTACTTCTTCCCACTTCCATACTTTAGAAATGCAGTTATGTCCGTGTCATCATTTCTACTACACTAAATTGTAAGAAATGGCAAGATTCAAAATTTATCTTGACTTTTTTTAATGATTATTTCTATAGTTATTGCAATTTTGGGCAAATACCCTTTTCTGCCTTGCGATCGATTCCAAAATGCTTGATAATAATCGACCAGTTGAGTACCCCTGATTTATATGTTCATTCAAGTTTACTACTGCAAAGTTAACTTCTTCAGCGGTACATTGTCGTTTATAGAGACTTTATAAAAACAGTCGACAATGGGTAATAAGTTAGGATACCTGTTCTACAATCTAGATAAAGATAAATGTATGAGGGTATTGACATATGGTTAAAACGTGACGAATACTGCTGAAAAGTTTTTTTCGAAAAATTTCATACAGTGAAAGTGTTGTGGGGTCCTTACCTTCACGTGTAACTGTAGGAATATACAGTACATCAAATTCGCAAAACAGTTTATTTTATGTATAGGAAATATAACTTATATATGTGATGTTTATTTAGGATTTAAACGTATCAGGTGCGTGTCGAAAAGCAGTTCGTAGATTGATTAACCGGTTAACTTCTGACTCAATCGGGTAAGCTATTTACACAGAGGACACCTACAACTTAACGTGGAATCCAAAATATAGATAGTTATATCTTCTGAACGCGGAGGATAGTCACCCATTGAACTACTACCAGACCCAACGTGGCTTAACTTCGTTGATCTACCGGAAAGCAATGTTTCGCGACATGGCCACAGTGTAACCCTAAAATACATTTCCTGTTCATGTAGAATTTATTATTATATACTGTAAATACGCAGCAGAAAATTTTCAGTTCATCCTACAACCTTCATTTTCGTTTATACATACCAAGAAATACAACTCAGAGAGTGCAGTAAGATGAATATTTCTATACGTAACTTCCAAAATACAAAATAATTTTTAAAAGTTTTGCTTTTTGAAAGTGTAATATTTCAAAATGTATATACAGGATGTCCACAAAAAAAATTCAAATGGAATTTGTACGATTATTTTGTGGACACCCTATATTATTAATACGGGCCAGGTAATGAACAAATTGTTTTAAATCCAACGAATCAAGTGGTTTGCCATTTTAATGGACAACCCTATCACCAAATCCTTGAACACCGGTTCATCAATGTTCCATAAAAAAATATTTGAGTTTTGAGTCACTGAAAAAAAATGGAAAACTATTTTTTTTTCTTGAAACTGAATTTCCCTTATGGTCGCTATCAATAAATAGACTAAAAAAGAAATATCAAACCACGATAAACTTCGGTAGCCATTTTCTTTACTATTTTTTTCATAGAAGTTTCTAATAGGAAAAGATTATTTACAATTTATTATCCGAAGTTAATTTTTTTTTTTTTTTTTTTAGGAAATGCGTTTATTTACTTATTGATTTATTATTGTTTGTTCGCGTGAAGTATCGTCTGGAAAATGTAGCTTGTGTTATCGTATTAACACCGGTATCAATCCACTCAATCAATGTCTTTCAAGTTTCATTCCGTGTCCAAGAGTGAGAATCTTTAAAAGAAAGCAATTCTCAAATCCATTCGTTCTCATTTTATGCCATTCTCATTCTAGTTTTTCAAGGATTCCCCACTTTAGTCAAAGTTTTGTTAGATTCGGTTAAATTAGAGAATATTAGGCATTCTCATTTGACGCTTCTATCGCAAATGCAAATGAGAATAACATTCTTTCATAAATCAAGAAATTTTTCTCAAATGTGGTTTTTTTTACGTCGTGTTTTCTCACTCGCGAACCCCAAATGAGTGGGAAGTAATCACGTTAAAGAGAGAAAGAGAAAACGTAGTTTATAACCATCAAAAAAGTTTGTTTTTTAAGTGAGTACGAATATTTCTGAAAGAATCGTTCGCTTTTAAATTTATTTCAGAATTATTCGGCTCATCGACCACTCCATTTCAGAGATTTTCTTGATATTTGAAGCGTAAACTGAAGTTTTTGTAAATAAAAGTTATTAAGCTTTACATTTTCTCAATGACCTACTTGACTGCTTAATATGCTTTGCCTTGTGAAAATCTGATCAGATACCCTATATATATATATATATATATATATACACGGTGAACCAAAAGTAGGTGGACAGTAGGTTGAATACGGTTTGTGTTATATTATATTATAACTATGGTGTTCATTATAACTATGGTGTTTGTGTTTTATTATATTAAATATTATGACTAAATTTATTTAAATTTTATTTTGTATTATAGTATACAAAAAATTAAATATGTATTCTCAAATAAACGTTATCATTTACTGTCCACCTACATTTGGTTCACCCTATATATATATATATATATATATTACACACAGACTGTGCATGGAACCTCAACTGGTAGAATTGAGCGTCCACGTGGACGCTCAATTCTGCCAGTTGAGGTTTAAGTTTTGGTTTTTGGCTGAAAATACAATAGTTACCCCCTTTTTCTTTGACGTATTCAATCCGACGTGAATGCAACGAGTTTCTTGCGTATACTGAGGTTCTGAATGTAGTATAGTAGGCTAGGTGTAGCTGTAAACCGTAGATCGTGTCCCAAAGCTGGATCCTATCTGCTTGACAGATAGCTGGTGAGGGAAGTTATATTTTTGGGTCCTCTTTGCGAGTGATCCGTTGCCCACGTCGGATTAACATCATGAAAAAGAAAAAACTATAGTATTTCTTTGTCATTACCATTACTTATTCAGACTATAGTGGATTTAATTTTCCCAGAAGAGTTCCTTGTTCAATCCACAAACCTTAAAAAGGTTTCGCGCGATGATTTCTCATTTCGCGAAGGTCAAGCTTGTCGCCCCTCCTCTCGAGTTGGCCTGGTGAAGTAGTGAGTTGGATTCTTGTGCTCTCCACCTCACATAGCCAGGTACGCCAGGCTCATCGGGGTTTGTTCTGAGCCAGGCGTCTAGTCTTCTTTTGAAGATGTCCACTGCAACTCCCTTCGTGTTTCTTAGGTCTTTGGGCAACTGATTAAACAGTTTTGGTCCTCTCACTACAAAACTATTTTCTTTCAGGGTTAAGGATATTCTCTGTCTCGCCTTCAATTTGGGAATACGACACAGTCTACCATTTCTACTTTCCACCGTTGTTTGGGGAGTTATAGGGTTCAGAGTAAGATTAGGGAGTAGTTTCTCCATTATTTTCCGAGTGTAAATAATGGTGTATCTCTCTCTTCTCCTTTCCAGTGAATATAGGTCTAGTTCGCGTAACCTTTCCCAGTAATTTAGTTCTTTGCACCCATTGATCTTGGCTGTGAAGCTTCTCTGGATCCCTTCCAGCTGTCTAATGTCTTCTTTTTCATATGGGAATGTTAGGACCGAGCAGTATTCCAATTTGGGTATGATCAGGGTTTTCAGTAGAGGAATCATTACATTCCTATCCCTTCGTTTAAAGGTTCTCAATATCTGTCCCGTTATTCTCTTTGCTCTGTTTACTGCTATCTTATTTTGTGTTTCAAATTTCGCATCATCTGTCATTACAACCCCTAAATCTTTTGCTCTGGAATTTCTCTGAATTTCCTGTCCATTTGGGGTATAATATTCCATGGATTTTAGGTCTTCTCTTTTTCCGTACCGTAACAGCTGAAATTTCTCGGTGTTAAACTTCATATTGTTGTCTTCCGTCCACTTGTAGATTCTGTTTATGTCGGTTTGTAGAGATCCTATGTCTTCTGGGCTTCTTATTTTTCTACTGATCTTTGTGTCATCCGCAAAGGGTGTTACTGTGCTGTCTCTGGTAACGTCCTCATCTATGTCAGTTAGCATGATTATGAAGAGTAGTGGAGCTAATACTGTTCCTTGTGGTACTGAGCTGAGGACCTCTGATTCTGATGAAGATACTCCTTGTACTGTAACGACTTGCCGTCGCTCACTAAGGAAATTATATTTCCATTTCCCTACTTTTCCTGTTATTCCCATACATTTCAGTTTATGTATTATGATTCCGTGGTCACACTTGTCGAACGCTTTAGCAAAGTCTGTGTATAGCACATCATAGTTTTCATTACTTTCAAGTGTATCAATAATGTTGTAGTGTTCCATTAGTTGTGATAGGCATGATCTGCCTGACCGAAATCCGTGTTGGTTATCATTGAATTTTTTTCTGAGTTTCCAAAAAGTCATAGATTTTCTGTCTAACTATTCTTTCAAATATTTTAGTGAGAGGAGATGTAAGCGACACTGGCCTATAGTTTTTGGCCTCGGATCGATCTCCTCCCTTATATATTGGGACTATGTTCGCGCTCTTCAGGATGCCCGGTATTTCTCCCGTGTCTAGTGATCGTCTGCATATCCAGTATAGGGGCTTAGCGATTGCATTCTTGCAGTTTTTGATCAGTGTGGCATTCCATTTATCCGGTCCTGCTGCTGAGTGTGTTTTTAGTTTCCCTATGGCTTGTGTTATATCATCCGTCGTAAAGTCGAAATCCGTTATTTTCCCCGTGTGATTCTTCTTCAAAGAACGCGTTTCTATCGCACATCAGTTTGTCAGTTTTTGGGATACTGAAAGATGATTCGTACTGAGCTTTTAATATTTCAGATACTTCTGTTAGATCATCAGATAAAGCACTGTTCTCATTTTTTAAAGGTCCGATAGTCGCATGGTTTTTCGACTTTCTTTTTACGAAATTATAGAAGTACTTTGAGTTAGCCTTCATCGCTTCTATAGCGTCGTCTTCTTTTTCTGTATGCTTCTCGATTAGTTCCTGTATGACGACATCGATACTTTGCAGTTTATCATTTAATATTTTTCTGATGTTGTTTTCTTTACAATTACTTAATTTTGCAGTCACTCTTTTTCTCTTTCGAAACAATGCCCTCTTTTGTCTCTCGAACCTGCTCCTCTTTCTTCTTTGTTGTATCTCTGGGACATGTTTTTTCCACAATTTCTAACGTCTTCTCCTCTAACGTCATCAGCATCTCCGTTGTCTTGGCCTCGAAAATGGTTTTCCAATCTATTACTTCCATGCTGGATGTCACATCCTCCCAGTTTATAGCTTTGGAGTGAAAATTAAAAATGTCGAATTTGCTTCTTTCTGTTGTGCGTGTTCTTTCCTTTCCTGTTGCCTTTATATTAGTTGTTATTTCAATGATGTTGTGGTCCGATATCATAGTTGGGGATATTTCTACCTTATCAATTAGATTACTGTTGTTTGTGAATACTAAATCTAGGCAGTTGTTTTTTCTCGTGTTTTCTGTTATTTCTTGCGTTAACATAAATTCATCAGCTGGAGCTAGTAGCATTTTTACCTGCTCCTGGTCTTCTCGTGTGCCCCCCTTGTCCTGGTGTATACATATATTTTTTCATATCCTTTTATATTTCATGAATTTTCATATATATATATATATATATATAATATATATATATATATATATATATATATACATCTGACTGCACTTTACGATACTGTATTGTAAGTGTGGCTCTTGTGCCAAATTCTTTATACTTTATATAGTATATATACTCGTATTTTTATACAATATCGAACCTGATTTCAATAAAATTGCAAAGAAAATCCATTTAACTACAGACGGTACGTGTGTACTTATGCGTACACATATGTAAATAGTTATATGTAGGGCATATATATGACAGTCAAAGTGTTTAACCAGCCATTTCGCGTAATGGTTGAAACTTTTAGTCATTTCGCGAAATGGTTGTTTTACTTGGTCATTTCGAGAAATGACTAAAATCTTCAGCCATTACGCGAAATGGCTGAAATTCCACCTTGATCATTTCGTGAAATGGCTAAAATGACTTTTGTCATGAATTCATAGAAATAACAAATATCACAATAAAATTGGAAACCTTTATTTAACTAACTAAATCTGCTAAAAACATACATACATTCACAGGTTTGTTCAAATAAGTGAGAAATAAGTGAGAAACCAATTTCTATGAATTCATGACAAAAGTCATTTTAGCCATTTCACGAAATGATCAAGGTGGAATTTCAGCCATTTCGCGTAATGGCTGAAGATTTTAGTCATTTCTCGAAATGACCAAGTGAAACAGCCATTTCGCGAAATGACTAAAAGTTTCAGCCATTACGCGAAATGGCTGGTTACACACTTTGACTGTCATATATATGCCCTACATATAACTATTTACACACACATATATATATATATATATATATATATAAGTTCCGTGCGTCGGTCTCTCTCTTCACACATCTCCATCGCGCATAGCCAGGCATACCCGGCTCATCTGGTACCGTTCTGAGCCAGGCATCTAGGCTTCTTTTGAAGATTTCAACTTTGAGCCCTGTGATGTTTCTGAGGTCCTTTGAAAGCTGGTTAAAAAGTAATGGCCCTTTGACAACCAAGCTATTTTCCTTCAGTGTTGAGGGTTTCCCTTGTCGGGCCTTTAGTTTGGGAACATTACACATTCTACCTTTCCTATTTTCCACTATTTTTTTAATGTTAATTGGTTTAGTTTGAGGTTAGGTACCAGTTTTTCAATCGTTTTCCATATATGATAATAAAAACCACTCTAATAGACAGAGTTTATTTCCACAACAGTTTCGATTCTCAGTGGGCATCGAAACTGTTGTGGAAATAAACTCTGTCTATTAGAGTGGGTTTTAATTATCATATTTTGACCTTCACGTAGAAAAAAGTGAGGTTTTTTGCATTCATTTCCCAAATGTAAATTATGTGTACCTCTCTCTCTTTTTTCCAGCCAATATAGATTTAATTTACGTAGTCTTTCCCAGTAGTTGAATTCTTTGCAGCCATCAATCTTGGCTGTGAAGTTCCTCTAGACTTCTTCTTGTTTATTAATGACTTCTTTTTTATATGGATACGTCGAGACTGAGCAGTATTCAAGTTTTGGTATGATTAGTGTTTTCATCATTACCTTCTCGTTCCTTCTTTTGAAGGTTCTCAGTAGCTGTCCCGTAACTCTTTTTGCTTTGTTTATCGCTATTTGATTCTGTATTTCAAATTTTGCATGATCGGTATTATTGCCCCTAAATCTTTTGCTTTCGTACTTCTCTGAATTTCGTGTCTATCTGGGGCATAGTATGCTGTCTAACTTCTTCATTTCTTCTATATCTCAAGAGCTGAAATTTCTCGGTGTTAATAATCATAATTTTGTCTTCTGACCGTTTGTATATTCTGTTTGTGTCCCTCTGTAGGGCTTCCACATTTTCTGCATTACCGATTTTTCTGCTGATCTTTGTATGTCAGCAAAGGATGTTACTATACAGTTGTCGTCTACTTCTTTGTCTATGTCTGTCAGCATGATAATGAATAGGAGTGAGGATAATACTGTTCCTTGTGGAACTGAGCTGCGTACTTCCGATTCTGATGATATACTTTGAATTTTTACGGCTTGCCGTCGTTTCCTGAAGAAGTTGGAAATCTATATGCCCACTTTGCCTGTTATTCCCATTTGTTTCATTTTATGTGTTATTATGTCATGATCACACTTATCGAATGCTTTAGCAAAATCTGTGTATATTACATCGTAGTTATCATTGCTCTGAAATGCATCTATGATATTGTTATTGTGCTCTATTAGTCGTGATAGGCAAGATCTTCCTGATCCAAATCCGTGCTGGTTCTCTTTGAATCTTTTCTGTCTCCAAAAAATCATATATTTTCTCTCTGGCTGTTCTTTCAAATATTTTGGTGAGATGTGATGTCAGTGACACCAATCTATATTTCTTTGCGTGAGACCTATCCCTCCCCCCCCATTTATATATAGGAATATAGGAACAATGTTCCCTCTTTATAGCATGGTTGGTATTTCCCCCGTATCCAGGGTGTTCTCCATATCCAATAAAGGGGTGTAACTATTTCGACCCTACAGTTTTTAATCAACAAGGTATTCCATTTGTCCGGGCTTGCAGCTGAATGTGATTTATGCAAAAAACTTCACTTTTCTACGTGAAGGTCAAAATATGATAATAAAAACCCACTCTAATAGACGGAGTTTATTTCCACAACAGTTTTGATGCCCACTGGCATCATCTTCGGGTGGATACAGAAGTCGTTTTTCTGTATCCACCCGAAGAGGATGCCAGTGGGTATCGAAACTGTTGTGGAAATAAACTCTGTCTATTAGAGTTGGTTTTTATCATATTAATGTGATTTCATTTGTCCCATAACTTTCGCTATATCTTCTGCGGTAAATTCAAAATCAGTTACACCTCGGTGATGTAGTGGTCCATCGGCCCCGGGATCGAGACCTGGTGATGGCAGGTGGCGCGCAGCAAAACCCAGCTGTTCATCCTTCCATACAATGAAAAAGAATTGGTTGTTAGATAAATGGGTACCTTGGGTAGCCTAGTGCTTAAGACGCTGGGCTGCTGATCGGGAAGTCGTGAGATCGAGTCCGGGCGAGGACTTTGTAATTTCTGACCGCCCGTGGTGGGGCGTGGTTCGGATTCCACGTTAAACTGTAGGTATAAGGTGGAGTGACAAGCTTGACCTTCGTCAGAATGAACAATTCGGGGGGAAGCAAAATCAAGGCTAACTAAGGTTACATTCTCCATTTAATTCCTCTTCAAAAAATGGTATTTCAGGTTACTGCTTTGTCTCTATTTGCGGTACTGAAAGCTGAGTCATATTGCGCTCTCAATATTTCGGATATTTCTTTTAGATTATCGGTTAGCTCATTATTTTCTTTCCTTAATGGTGCGATAGTGCATTTACCAATTCAGAATATCCCGGGTTTTTAGAATATAAAGTATTCTGAAAACGTTATTTCAAATAGTTTTACGTTAATTTGCTACTGTATCTAGAAAATACATAAACTATGATGACAAATTTATAATAGCACAATCACGTTATGTTGTACAACTCGAATAGTGCCTAAAATATGCCGTGCATGATGTTGTACGTGCGTAATATGACTGGTATGATATTTTTGATGATTGACTCGGACTGAAAGCCAGTCATTTGATTTCCCCTGAATCGAACATTTTGTTTTAGTGGATTTTAATTTCGGTTATTATTTTGAATTGAGTGGTACACCTTTTGCTGTTGATATTCTTTTCACTAAAAATTAGTTAGAAATAGTTAAGAGGCGTTGTGTTCGTATAAATTACACTATAATATAATTTACTTTTGTTGAAGTGCAAAGCTGCAAATTAGCATTGTAGGCATAGCCGCCAAGGCTATATATCGTATTTATGTTTCTGCGGTGTTTGAAACTCGGCCTAGGCTCTATCCTTTATTATATGTATCATTATTGCGTTAAAATATTTATACAGGGTGATTCAAAAGTCAGGTTACATAGGGTTTTTCTGTTTCTTTGCAGGTAAATGAGTTATGAGATGTTATCGAAGGAGGAGCGCATTCATGTGATATTCCTAGCTGGCTGCACAAGTGCATTGCCGTTAACGGTGGCCATATCGAACATGTGATGTGACTATTCCCCTGTATCATTACATAATACAGTATATCCCTATGTAACCTGACTTTTGAATCACCCTGTATATTTATATTTAATATTAACTAACTAATCTAGATTTATCCAATGCTTAAACATTTTTAAGACTTTATTATCATAATTTTTTTATAATTTTTATAAACCGGGAAATCCCGGGATCCCGGGACGATGGCCGATTTTGTCCAGGACAATCGGATAGTGAAAACCCCTGAAAATGAGAACCCTATTTAACACCTAAGCGACCCTTCATACGCCGTGTATGGTAGCGCTTCCACCATTTTCGCACCTTCAATAATATTTGTGGAATGCAAAACTATTTGCAAATTATTTTAAATTTTGAACTTTAATGACGCGCTTTTCCCTAAATTAAGCATTTTATTTGAATTTTTAAAGCTTACCATTTTAATATTTGCATTTAATGAAATGAAAGTATTATTAATGTAGAACTTATGCTAAAAATTTTTTATGAAAATGAAAGATGATGTGTTTATCGCTCTATATAAAGGTTCTTTATCACTCGTATTTGTAGATTTAGTCTCTGTGAGTGCATTAACGACTTTTGAATTTAAATTTTGGGGTTTATTGTTTTCAGTCAAATTTTTATTTTATTGTATTTTTATTTTTATTGTAATTATACGTTATGTACATACGTACATTATCTTCGAGCTCCATTTTCCCATTCTCAAAAGTCAAATCAATTACGCGGACAAAGATATCCCCACCGAGAATAAGGAACCACACTAACTTCAGGGAGTATTATCTTTCGTGACTTTCTTCCTTCTTGGGCTAACCTAGAGTGGATCTCGGAGTCTTTGTTATCCTGTAAATCTGTAAATCCGCAATTGACAAAGTGGGAGTCATAGCTCTAAAGGTACGTCAGGCAAGACAAACATCTTCATTTATACACACAACAAACCGCATTCATTTCTCTCACTTACTCGTCAACCCTCGTGTTACATTCATACCATTTATACTAATGGTATAAGTTTTCAGTCCCTGGTATAAATTTTCATTTCATGGTATAAGTTATCAATGTTTTTTCATTGCTATTTCTAACTTTTCTACTTCCTTCTTGAGCTAGCCTAGAATGGATCTTAGAGTTTTTGTTAGCCTGTAATTCCGTAACCCTACGTTCGTTCATACATTTACCAATTACATTCTTCCATCTTTTATGGTGATGGGGCCTATTGATAGACAAAAGTTTTGTAATGGAATTACAGTATACCATTCAAATTCTATTTTTTATGAAAATACCTAAATTGTAGTGTGAAACTTACGCTCAAACTAGGCCGGCTCATCTGTCCTGACAGTTTTCTATTTTTTGTTTTATTTCATAAGATCATACACGGGTCTCTGACAGATGAGAGGTTATTTATTTGCGTTTAGCTATCTACTGATATGACGGTTTTCTTTTATTCTTCTTTGATGGAGTTGGCTGCTTCGTTTTCTCATTTGAGGGTGATTGAGAAGTTATAATTCGCTTGTTGGAAACGAGTTACGTCGTAATACTTTTTAAAATAGTTTATATCTCATAGAAATAATAGGAATGACAATATACACCCTTGTGGTACGCCAAGTGTACAGTTTCTGAAAAAGTTCAACTATAAACAAAAAAAAACCTACTAATGACTGGGTTTTGTTTTGGAAATTTTATTGCTATCACCAAAGAAAATAAATTTAAAAATATTACGAGGTAATTTTTGATGCATTTTAGAAATTTTAAGTTTCTAGGCGAACTTTTTTCCGATTAGCGGTCGTCAATATTTCGACAGCATGAACACTGCTGTTTAAATGCGATTTAAACCAGTTTATTTGGCACTATTTAAGCTCCATAATTGAGTTTATTTTGAATTAGAAGCGAATATTCTGAAAAAATTAAAGTCTCAGACAAATCCAATGTAAGGTAATCATTTCCCTGAAGAAAAGATAATTAAGTGAATACATTCTCTTATAGAGTTCTTTTTCTTAAAATCGAACTTGTAAGTAAATATTTTCCTCCATGGGAAAATTTATTACTAGCCTATACAGGAAACCTTTTTTTTATTATTATTGTGGAAGTCTGCAAAACTGATACTGGACGATTATTTGAATTATTGATCTTCGAATCGCTTCTTCTAAATATAGAACTCATCTGAGCCATTTTCAGAACATTAGAATAATTTCCGAGGTTTCCAATAGAATAATTGTGTGCGAGATAGGAAGTAAATAGCTTGGAAGTAATATGGAGATACGATTTACAAATTTTGGCTGATTTTGTTTCTACAACGTCAGTATAGTTGAGTTAGAGTACTATTACAAAAAAAAATATTGTGAAAGTTTTCGGAGTCACCCTGTAGATGTTCGGAGTAACCCCGTTTTACGTTACTTTTTATGTCTCATACGAGTGTTTATTAATATTACAAATAGAGTTGCTTGATATCTTTCTATATCGCTGAAGGATATGACGCTATTTGTAAAGAATATAGCAACATGCAAAGAGAGAAAGAGACAGTGTCGTGTTTTTTCTCATATTTTGTTTGGTATAAATCGCTCGAAAATTTTCTTCCTTCGGGGAACTTTTTTCCACTGTTTTTCGTCTTTTCTCTGTGGCTTTGAGTAAAAAGGAGAATTTTTGGAAGGGGGTTTCTCTCCCCTATGTCTTTAGAAGAGTTTGTGAGAGGGATGGGGAATGTTTTCTGTTACGTTTCTTCAGATTTGTTCGCGACGGCATTATAATTTATATGCAAATTTTTGAAGCAAAAATGTTTTTTTTTTTAATGTTGTTCGTAAGTTAATAGGTTTTGTTAATTTTTGTTTGATGTTTGATGGAGTTGTTTAACGTCCTTCGCAATATCTAAAGTCCTATGACCTACAGTTACGTTGGACTCGAACCACGGGTAGCTACATCATCTAGAAACGAAGAACGATACCCCATCGAACTACAATCCAAACCGAATGGCGTATAACTTCGCTGATCCACGGAAGCGGCGTTACGACATTGGCGACGACGTAGCCCGTTTTTTGTTATTATTAATTTCCATATCCCCGTAGAGTTACAACCACTCGACCCAAGAACCATATCGGGTAATGTAAATTTTAAGTACAATAACCGCACTTAACTATGATGGAAAAGTAAAAGGCAATAAACTAGGAAACTAGGAATTAGAGCTGAAACCACGCGACGCGAGTTCGAGTCCCGCTAACTATAAGTTTCTCACTTTATTGCCTTCCATATCGGGTAATGGAAGTTTCGCTCGGTTTGCCGAGTAAAATATACATCATTAGGAGGTAAATTCGCAATTAAACCCGTAACCTATAATAGGCGAGGAAATGATTATAGGAGGATAATGAAACCCCGTCGCTGTAATTAAATTTTCATTATTCAGCGTCTTACATTTTTCATTTCCCGATGACGACTACAATAAAATTATAAACACGAAGGAAAAATTATAGTCTCTCTCTCTCTCTCTCTCTCTCTCTCTCTGAAATTTGATCTAGATTTTGTTGTGATCTAGATTTTGTTGTATGGTTTTCATTAGGTGACTCATTAACACTTTTAATGGCAAGAGAATCTCGCCTCCATTTCTGAAATTGAATTAAAAGGAGATAATTCCCGCTAATGAGAATCTTAAGTACACGAAGGTGTATGCATAATTTGTTGATATGTTGCTTTCGTCTATATTTCTATTTATGTAAAGACGTTTGCGTGAAGTGGCTCTCAGAATTATAAGGCGTGTTCAGAAATTACAGCAACCCATGGCATCTATATTATATTAATAATAATATCGGTTTATATAATTTCAATCACTTTTATTTTTATTATTTTTTGTTATTAATTCTTTTCTTACAAATTAAAGAAAAGGTGTTTTTGTTATTATTCATTTTCTGTTTTCTTCAATAGAATTTTGTGATTTCGCTCTTTTTGTTCCGATTTGCTGCAGGCAGTGTCAAATGTCATATATATATATATATATATATATATATATATATTTTTTTTAATTTATTCATGAAACCTATATCGATGTTTTTGTCAATAACAGATATTTTGAAAAACAATCCTCTGAAACAATAAAGGAAAAAGATTTATAATAGATGTGTTTTCGAATTCATATTGAGAAAACATTACATATACTGTATGTATATATAATTATATATATATATATATATGGGATGAATTTCACAATTAAACACGTGAAATGAATGAATGATGCAAACCCACAAGGAAAAAGAAAATGATTCCAAATTCCCTGACGAGGTGTACGTCTGAATACACGAAAGGCCTCGGAATCATTTTCCTTTTCCTTGTAGTGTCAATATACGTGTTAGTCTATTTGTGTTTTTGCGTTACTTATGTAATGTGTGTGTTTTTGTTGTATGGGAAAATGTCTCGAATATTGCATTCCTGCATAAGGTTGTATCTTTGTTTTGTACCGCAGCTGGTTACGAACTATCGATAAAAGGTGGTGTTTGCCCAACGTTATTTTTGCTGCTTGGCAAGCGCAATCGGTCCTTGTCTACCCAATGTAAGTTATTCGCAAATATATTAAAGAATTTAAGGTATAATTTGTTTATATTGTAACTTTGTGTTCACGATTTAATGAGCGTTAGTTCTTTGTATCCTAATAATAATGAGTTCAATTTCATTTTATCGTTCTACGCATTTATGTACACAATATACATTAGGCGTAGCGAGAGAATAAAACACACACACACACACACACACACACACACATATATATATATATATATATATATATATATGTGTCCAAACTATTCATCAGTCCTGCTTTATATGTCTTCTAGACTCTAGAGTGTGGTCCTCTTGGTATGAAAGTGTGTGTCTGTAGCTTTACTTAACTCCTGCATTAGCCATTCCATTACATGTACTTTTTATTTTTATGAAACTGCTATTACTATTTTTTTAATTATTTCTTATCTCTTTACGTGTATTAATGTTATTTCTTTGTTACCGTAGTCCTTTTATAGGTTTTTGTTTTTAAATTTAGTGTTTAATTGGTTGTATCGTTGATTACCTTGATGGATACTGTACCTTATTTATTTTTCAGGTTGGGAGATCTGTCTCCTGGCACTTAACAGCATTATTTTCACTATCATTATCATCATTTCTGTAGTCTTAGCAGAGGGTAAGGTTCTTTTTTCTATTATTATTACCGTATTTGACGGCTTACAAGACGCTGCGCCGTGAAAGACGCACCTTAATTTTGGAAAGGTAAATTCAAGAAAAAAAGTCTTTGATGCACTTTATTGTTAATACAATGGATATGTAAAATTCAATAAAAAGAAAACCCAAAAGCCAATAAAGGAAGATAATATGATTATTACTCTTATTATTTGTTATTAATCAATTAATTAATTGATGTGCTGTATTGCCAATTTCGGCTTCTAAGACGCAGGGCGATTTTTTAAGGTATTTATGAGGAAAAAAGTGCGTCTTATAAGCCGACAAATACGGTACTTGTTTCAGTACGTGTCTTATGTTTATGTCCTTAAGTCATCATTTTTAGTTTGTTTCTTTCTAAGTGTATTATTGTTTGATTTAGCTTTTATATTGACAAGCATATTATATTATGTTATGGGACCTGTATCCTGCCAATAAAACTTATCATATATATATATATATATATATATATATATATATATATATATATATATATATATATATATATATATATAGAGAGAGAGAGAGAGAGAGAGAGAGTTACAAGGAGTTACAAGGAAAAGAAGTACCTCAAAAGGCCTTGCGGCCCATACCGAGGAGGTACCAATGGCAACGGGTGCCAGGGAAAATTTGTAAAAGTTTATTTTTCTTTCAACTATCCTAGCAGTAGTAGAAAACTGGATAGAAAAGTAGAAGGCTCTCTCCCCACCCTCCGCTCCCTCCCTGCCAGAGGCAGGTACGGAAAAAGGTTGAAGAAAATACCTTGACCCTGGAAAAGTAGCCAAGAAATTTTACAGGAAAGTGGAGAATATATAAATAGCTCTATATTTAGTTTGCTCACATGAGAGTATTCAGTACTTTGTCTAGCCTATTTTTAAACACATTTACACTTTGACTGGAAACAACCTCTGAGGGAAGTTGGTTCCAGATATTAACTATTTTATAGGAAAAGAAATTTCCGCAGACTGAGGTCCTAAATGTCTTTACACACTCAAATAGTGTGCAAGATTTCGTCTACCCTTTTCTTGAACTGATCCACAGAGGAACTGTTCACAACTTCCGAAGGTAACCTGTTCCATGTGTCACAGATCTTATACGTAAAGTAATTCCCACACACACTAGTCCTAAACCGTTTCAAATCCAACTTCCAACCATTGTTGCGAGTTGGGTTATCATTTAAACTAAACATACTTGTAAAATCGACATCGTTGAACCCGCGTAAGAGCTTGAAAACCTCGATCAGTTGACCGCGCAGCCTCCGAGTTTCAAGCAAAAACAAGTTCAGGGCGCGTAACCGTCGATTGTAGCCCATATGCCTAACGGAAGGGATTAACTTTGTGGCCCTCGCCTGCACTCGCTCCAGCCTCACAATATCTTTCCTGAGGGTGGGCGACCAGAACTGCACAGTGCACAGCATACTCCAGGTGCGGCCGAACAAGGGAATTGTACAGTGAGAGCACAATCTCCTTGTTCCGAAACTGAAATTGCCTCCTGATATAACCCAATAGTTTCTGGGCTTTCTTTTCCACCTCTACACACTGTTTCGTAAACTTAAGGTCGCTGCTAATTAGCACACCCAAGTCCTTTTCTAAATCAGTCACCTCGATATTACTACCCAACATCGAGTAGTCCGACTTGGGATTGGCGTAGCCAATGTGCATCACTTTGCATTTACCCAAGTTAAACGGCATTTGCCATTTTTCGGACCACTCTCCTATCCTACCTAGGTCCGCACGCAGTTCCTCGATCGCTTCGGGCGTCCCAACATTGGCCCCAAGCTTGGTGTCATCAGCGAATTTGGCGATCCGACTGACGATGCCACCGTCGATATCATTTATGTAAATGATAAACAACAGCGGCCCCAAAACGGAACCCTGAGGAACTCCACTAGTGACCGAGGCCCAACCCGAACTAGCACCTTTAATTACAACCCTCTGCCGCCTATTCTTCAGCCAGTTTCCAATCCACCTACCTATTTCCCCACCGATACCCAGCGTGCGCACTTTCGCCATTAGCCGGCGGTGAGGTACCTTATCAAAGGCTTTCTGAAAGTCGAGATAAAGTATATCAATCGCCCTACTCTTATCGTACTCACCCAACATGACGTGGAAAAACTCGAGCAAGTGTGTGAGACACGACCTATGCCGTCTAAACCCATGTTGGGAGTCCCCAAGCAGCTTGTAGGAATCCAAATGGTCAACGATCCTATCCGCTATTATCCCCTCTAATAATTTACCAACAACTGAAGTGAGACTAATGGGACGATAGTTCCCTGGACTTTCGTGATCCCCTTTCTTAAAGATAGGGGTCACGTTGGCTTCCCTCCAGTCACCAGGCACCTGGCCCGTCTCCAACGATTTGTTGAAGACTGTAGCCAGGTGGGGAGCCACCTGGTCGCGCACCTCCCGCAACACTCTGGGGAGAAACTGGTCTGGCCCAGGAGCCTTAAACGCGCTCAGTTTGTCTATTCTATCGGCAACGACTGTCGCGGTACATCGAACATTATCCAGGCCAGCACCTTCGTGAGAGAGAGAGAGAGAGAGAGAGAGAGAGAGAGAGAGAGAGAGAGAGAGAGAGAGAGAGAGAGAGAGAGAGAGAGAGAGACGCAAAAGGTAACTTGGTGATAATCCTTTGGAACCGATTTCTTGCCCTCTATGTAACCCTTTAATGCCCAGACTCTTTTTAACTGAATAAAATCGTCTGTCGTTTTGTAGAACAGAACTGTAAAGTGACGTTGTTCATTAAAGATTTAGCTCGTATGTTATGAGTGAACATTACATTGAGATAAAATTATCACTGCAGTGGAAACTTGTACGTGTTTTGTGATAAACGTGGGTTTTGCATTGATAACTATTCGATCATTGTACTTTGTATTCGTGTAACCATTTTTAACTGATTAGTAAATGTCCTTCAG
Source organism: Bathynomus jamesi (assembly GCA_023014485.1). Classification (NCBI taxonomy): domain Eukaryota; kingdom Metazoa; phylum Arthropoda; class Malacostraca; order Isopoda; family Cirolanidae; genus Bathynomus; species Bathynomus jamesi. Next base: position 660,160 of record JAJOZX010001581.1, on the reverse strand, counting down.
ACTGCGAGATTGCAACTTAGAGAATTTATAAAGCTGACCTCGGTGACCCGTTAAGGGGAAGATTAAATGTACTGAACCACAAAACTCTCTTAAACGTTTTTCTTCTGAAATTATAAAGTAAACCAATAGGCGGACCTCGGTTCGAATCCCCGACGAATTTTATACCGACCTCCAGGAATATATGAAATTTTGGTTTAAATAGTGCATGGTGAGTAAGTACGGCGATATATTTACAGATTTTTAAAATTTAAGTCTTAAATTAAACCAAAGTATTTACATAATAACGCCCAAAAATAATTATTGAAAATACTATAAAATGTAACGTTATTTTGATTAGATAATGTCGTCCACGTTACAAAAACAGTGAGAAAAAGTGTGGGTATAACAGACCTTGGTAGAATTACGAAAACATTTAAGCAGATCTCTCAGGAAAGTAATTGATGACCCCTCATATAAATTTTTTACTGTTAGACTCGCTTACTTATCCGAGTTCATATCGAACTTCGACTAGTTTGATTGATCATGTTATCGTTAAAGGCAGATTGCAACTCGTAATCTAAAAATTGAGTAAGATAAATTACTTCATGATCACTTTTGATCATTCTTTGATCGTGTAACTGAAGCTAATACTGAGAGAAGAAATAAATAAATATATATATATATATATATATATATATATATACAGGGTGGGCGGAAAGTAGCTCCCTATTTTGGATTGGTAAAAAAATACGTATATTATCCATTTATTTCAGAAGAAATAATATGAAAAGGTAGGCATACATGGTAGGTTTTCTCTAAAATTCAATGTGGGCTCCAACTCTTTCCACCAGCTTCTGGAGCCGCCCAGGAATGGCGTCCACTGACTTTAGCAGGAACTCCGGCGGGATGGAGGACATGACTTCCCGAATTCGGTCCTCCAGTTCTTCCAATGTCCTCGGTTTGGTGCGGTAGACTTCTTCCTTTACCCACCCCCAAAGAAAGAAGTCGCACGGTTACCGCTGAAAAACGGCAGAATCGGTTCAGTGTAACGGTGTGGTGTGGTATGACCTCAGATCAGGTTGTGGGCCCGTTCCTTCTGCGCAACACCATGAATGCTGAGCGGTACCTTGCTATGTTGCGAAACGAGGTCTGGCCGGTTGTCAGCACATGGGAGAACATCGACGATCTGATATTTATGCAAGATGGCGCCCCTCCGCACTTCGCTCTTGTTGTCCGTGAGTGGCTGGATGCCCACTTCCTTGGGCGTTGGATGGGTCGTCGTGGTCCACATCAATGGCCAGCCAGGAGCCCCGACTTGACACCGTGCGACTTCTTTCTTTGGGGGTGGGTAAAGGAAGAAGTCTACCGCACCAAACCGAGGACATTGGAAGAACTGGAGGACCGAATTCGGGAAGTCATGTTCTCCATCCCGCCGGAGTTCCTGCTAAAGTCAGTGGACGCCATTCCTGGGCGGCTCCAGAAGCTGGTGGAAAGAGTTGGAGCCCACATTGAATTTTAGAAAAAACCTACCATGTATGCCTACCTTTTCATATTATTTCTTCTGAAATAAATGGATAATATACGTATTTTTTTACCAATCCAAAATAGGGAGCTACTTTCCGCCCACCCTGTATATATATATTATTTTATTTTTTCTTTAATTTGTCGATTTGTAGCCATATGTCTACATACTTGCCTAGCCTACCGATTTGAAGGCTATGCAAATTTGCAACACGCAAATAATATCAAACCTTTTATGTTCAGAATGCGCTAGACTGCATCATTTAAGGCTAGATTTTCAAAAATTGGATCACCTGAAGATCAGGGCCCCCAGCCTTCTTTAGTTAGCTTTATAAGGCTAACTAACGAAAATATCACGACCTAACCTAACCACTCTTCGAGGACTTACAGTTGACCTAACGATTGGTTAGGTTAGGTCGTGATGTTTTCGTTAGTTAGCCTTATAAGGCTAACTAAAGAAGGCTGGGGGCCCTAATCTTCAGGTGATCCCAAAAATTTTCCGGGAGGGGGCATGCTCCCGGACCCCCCCCCCCCGCAGTGATTACAAATCCTACCGCTTTTGCTTTTCAAAATGTTGGCAATTACTCGTCTGTAAGAAATAAGCTAACTTATAAAATTCATTTACATGCTGTTTTAAAAAACAGAAAACAATCTACTTTTTTTTTCAGTTCTCTCGCGTTGATCCTAAAAATACATTAAATGAAGCCTATAATATTCCTATTCATTCCATTTAAAGAAGACGAAAGAGTTTATTGTACTTTATCTAAAAGTAAACAAAGAATAATACGTAAAAGTACAATAATACAAAAAATATTTCTAGTGAAAACAAACTTTTTGTCGAATTCAGAGGTGGGAAAACTTTTATACTCTAAAAATATTAACTTCACTTCAGGAATTTGAAAATAGATTGAATTTGTGTAAAAGTAATGAAATGAAATGAAGTTTTTTATCACTTTTTTAGCCCTTTGAGGACCAAAGGACATATTTGTCCCAAGGAAATAATAATATAAATTGTACAATGATGCAACGTTTCTACAAATACATCTACATGTTTATACAGGTATCGTTTAGTTGTCGGAAAATTAACCCAAAAATGGGTCATTTAAGTGACTATAGTTACTAATATCCAAAGCTGGGCACAAACCGTTAATCCGTTAATCGTTAATTAACGAAGTTAACTTTTTCGTTAACGATTTAACTTTTAAGTTAACTTTGAAAATCATTATCGGACTAATTAACTTCCGTTACATTTAACTTCCGTTAACTCAAATCCGTTAACCCAAAAAATTCATAAATAAACGTTTAAAAGTTTCTATTATTTTCAGTGCTGAGCAGGTGCGCAATTAATCCGCCACTGTTAATAGTGATGAACGAATTTCCATTTCCGCAGTGCAAAATCAGGCGATATATTTGTTTCCGTCGCCACAATTTGTGTCTTACCAAATATGGTAGTTATTTATGGCATTGGTTTGAGCAAAACATGGTCGACTGTAAAATCAGGCGGAAAGATTTGCCATTTGAGTTGAATGTTTCAACTTCTTTCAAGAAATATCACGAGCATTTTAAGGCACTTTCAATAATATATATGTAACAATTACAACAAATAACTACATTCGTTTCATTTGCAGTCTGTCTCTTGCGCAACATGTTTGTGCTAGTGAATATTTAAAAATAATCGTTGTCAAGTAAGTCATGTATATTTATAATATGTCTGTGAGTACCTTATTAGTAGTCTCCTTGATACATTTCAAGAACCATAAAACTGATCAGGTAAGATTTCAATTCTCATGTCACTTTGATGACATAAATTAAGTCAATTGATGTCTTACAATGGGAGCGTTTTCACCTTAACCCTTTATGTCCTGGCGGTACTTCTAGGTACCACATCTTTAAAATCTCCATAATTATTTTTCTACCCGGTTGATCCTGCCGGTACTTTCAAGTCCCAATGTGAATTAGTTTCTTTATGAGATAATAGATGGCGTTCAGAAGTAAATGTGAGCGTGTGGCGCCAGAGGCTGTTTACTCTTTAGTATCTCTGCTGTGAAGACCGAAGAAATTTCAGTGCAATTACTTCCCGAATATTCTGTGCCATATCTGTTCCAAATAACAAAGGTAAGGGTTATTTTATTTTGTATCTTGTTCTTCTTCAGTGCTGTCATCCAGACAAAAGAGAGCAGCAGAAGCCACAGGTCACTCAAGGGCAAGGCCCAGAACTTGGTCAAGACCTGGCTGGAGACCAACTCCAAGACTTGCTGACAGATGCTGCCTTCTTGGGTGAGCAAGTGTTGGTGGACTTGTTCATCAAGTTCAACACAGCCATCCCCTTCAGTGCTGCAGTGGAGCGTTTGTTCTCTATGGGCAAGGACATCCTGAGGGCCAAGAGATCATCCCTGTCTGATGAAAACTTTGATATGCTAATTTTCATGAAGGGCAACATGCATCTCATGGACAAAATGGAGAACGAGAAGAGGGAAAATTAAATTATATATATATATTGTGTTTTTCATTTTTTTTATAATAAAAGTTAACGTTAACGGTTTATCGGTAACTTCCGTTACATGTTTAACGAATTAACGGATTAACGGTTAACGAAGTTAACTTTTTGGTTAACGGATTAGCGGTTAACGAAGTTAACTTTTTGGTTAACGGTGCCCACCACTGCTAATATCTAATTGTAAAACACAATAAAACTTAAACTTTTAAGTTCAAAGAAATGTATACTGGTCATCAAAGAGTTAAACCTAAAAAAATAGAAATCTTTTTTGGAAAGATGATTCGTAATGAAGATAAAAGAGAAAATATTTCGGAATATAAACAAAAGAAAAATTACAGATTAATTTAATAATAAATTTATAAAAAGAGTTCGGGTGACTTTTTAAATCAGGTTAAATCCAGTGATTTTTCAAAATAGATTTGAAAATTATATTGACGCTAAGTTGCGTAAAATTGACGGCAATCTCTTTGCACTGATGCGATTACGGAGCTTAATGAAAGAACGAGGCTATAACTTCGTGTCCGTGTTGCGACACCGATTCCCGTTACATCAGCGAAGTTAAACGACGTTGGTCCTGGGTTGTAGTTGGGTGGGGGATCGTCCTCCGCGTCCAGATAATGTTGCGACCCGTGGTTCGGATCCCACGTAAAACCGTAGGTCACCTTAGTCACGTGATCTTTTTCGTTACGTGGGTGATTAAACAATGCCCAAACTATCATCATCAATCAGGGAATAGCCATAGCGATAATATACATTCAAATAATTAAAAAAAATCAAGTTTAGTAACTTTTTTAGGGAAGATTCTTACCCTTTTTGGAGTCATTCTTTCGTCCTTGAGAAAAGGACATTTGGACAAATTAGACTTATTGTCAAAACAGTAATTTAGGAAATCTCACCAAGTCTAAATTACCGCCCAATTTGAGGTTATTTACTTCTAGATTAAGAGATTTCTTTTTAAAGCGTATGAGAAACCAAGATACCCTCCAAAGAGACTGCGGATGGTGTAGAGGACGTGCTTAGCGACGCGGGGACAAATCACTTCTATTCTGCACACATTTTATTTCAGTTTCTGGAGCAAGTGTAGTTTACGTCCCCCTGACACAAAAGGGGGGACAAACTACACTAGGTCAAAGTTGGGGAACGTAAACTACACTAGGATCTTTAGGAGACATTTTTTAAGTGAATCCATCAATATATATATATATACACCTTACAACTTTACAAAGGTTCCGCGCGATGATTTCTCATTTCGCGAAGGTCAAGCTTGTCGCCCCTCCTCTCGAGTTGGCCTGGTGAAGTACTGAGTTGGATTCTTGCGCTCTCCACCTCACATAGCCAGGTACGCCCGGCTCATCGGGGATTGTTCTGAGCCAGGCGTCTAGTCTTCTTTTGAAGATTTCCACTGCAACTCCCTTCGTGTTTCTTAGGTCTTTGGGCAACTGCTTAAACAGTTTTGGTCCTCTCACTACAAAACTATTTTCTTTCAGGGTTAAGGATGTCTCGCCTGCAATTTGGGAATACGACACAGTCTACCGCTTCTACTTTCCACCGTTGTTTGGGGAGTTATGGGATTCAGAGTAAGATTAGGGACTAGTTTCTCCATTATTTTCCAAGTGTAAATAATGGTGTATCTCTCTCTTCTCCTTTCCAGTGAATATAGGTCTAGTTCTCGTAACCTTTCCCAGTAATTTAGTTCTTTGTACCCATTGATCTTGGCTGTGAAGCTTCTTTGGATCCCCTCCAGCTGTCTAATGTCTTCTTTTTTACATGGGGATGTTAGGACCGAGCAGTATTCCAATTTGGGTATTATCAGGGTTTTCAGTAGAGGAATCATTACATTCCTATCCCTTTGTTTAAAGGGTCTCAATATCTGACCCGTTATTCTCTTTGCTCTGTTTACTGCTATCTTATTTTGTGTTTCAAATTTCGCATCATCTGTCATTACAACCCCTAAATCTTTTGCTCTGGAATTTCTCTGAATTTCCTGTCCATTTGGGGTATAATATTCCCTGGACTTTAGGTCTTCTCTTTTTCCGTACCGTAATAGCTGAAATTTCTCGGTGTTAAACTTCATATTGTTGTCTTCAGTCCACTTGTAGATTTTGTTTATGTCAGTTTGTAGAGATCCTATGTCTTCTGGGTTTCTTATTTTTCTACTGATCTTTGTGTCATCCGCAAAGGATGTTACTGTGCTGTCTCTGGTAACGTCCTCATCTATGTCAGTTAGCATGATTATGAAGAGTAGTGAAGCTAATACTGTTCCTTGTGGTACCGAGCTGAGAACCTCTGATTCTGATGAAGATACTCCTTGTACTGTACTTGTCCTTATATATATATATATATATATATATATATATATATATATATATATATATATATATATTGACGATAGTTGGGTTAAGTCGTAATATTTTCGTTAGTTTTAACGTTTTATTTGATTAGGTATACGCGGACAAAATTAGGGAACGCAAACTAAACTAGGATAATGTAGGGGAACGTAAACTACACTAGGCACCACAGGGGGACGTAAACTACACCTACTCCCAGTTTCCATATTATATATTGTGTATATAAAATGCCTCCAAGTCAGTTCACGCGTCGAGCACACTTTATCCGTTAAGAAATTCGGCTTTGTTACCCCTCCATAAATCCTTGCAAGCATATGCACACAGCAGTTAAAATCTTATTTAGAATAATTGTGTTTCTTTTTCCTTAAGTGATGGATGAACTAATTTTAAGTAGTTTTAAACTTGTATTTAACTTTTTTAATTCAGTAATTTTGCTTATATATATATATATATATAAGCAAACAACCACAGGGAAAAGGAAACACGAAGTCCGAGCGCTTTCGTGATATATTCACATTTTCTGTTTCTCCTTGATAATGTGAATATATCACGAAAGCGCTCGGACTTCGTGTTTCCTTTTCCCTGTGGTTGTTTGCTTATTAATAATATCACGTGTTATTCTGTGATTTTAGTGCATATATATATATATATATTATATATATATATATATACTTACTTTGTGTAAGTTCGAACGACGGTTCAGGATCGACCTGCAGTCGACTCCTCTGCAGCATCCCGCCTCATTTGCGGGATTTGGTAAAGGAGGAAATATACAAGGTGGCGCAAAAGTCGCGCATCTTAGGAATTTTCAGTGTTGACTATAATATATTATTTTTTCTTTAAAGTAGAGAATGGCTAACGAAATTAACAATAGACGAGAGGATGAACTTGGTTTTACAAATCGATGAAGCCATACAGAATTTAAATTCTGTACCGATTCATCGATTTGGAATACCTGGTATTCCATACACTAAAACCAAGCTCACCCTCTCGTCTATTGTTAATTTCGTAGCCATTCCCTACCTTAAAGAAAAAAAAATAGGATCACCTGAAGATCAGGGCCCCCAGCCTTCGTTAGTTAGCCTTAGCCTGACTTGAGACAAAATCTGAGTAAAAAGTTTGACTAGTAAATAGTTCCTAAATGAAATAAGTAAATAAAACTGTGTTTGCATCAGAACATTCCCCTCCTATTTCTTAGTCTTATTATTTCATTTTGGAGCTATTTAATAGAAAAACCTTTTACTCAGATTTTGTCCCGAGTCACCCCATATCCAAAGTCACCCCGTTTTACGGTACAACTTTTTTTTTAAACCTACAAACTTATACTTTTTCATGTGATGACTTAAAGTTGCGTTGATATATTCTTTTTCAGAACTTTATTATTATATACAATAACAGTATTAATACTAAATATGGGTGGTAATATGATGGAGTATAAAGTGTTTGGATAATCTATTTATTATTATTAATAATAATAATAATAATAATAATATTAATAACAGAGAAACGACAAGGAACAGCTCGAAGGCTATTTTTGCTACACTTATTCCTCGATCAATACTTTTCCATTCTGAGATTAAAATCATTTCTTCACCAAAGAAATTAAAACCATTAGTTTTATATTCTGTAACATCGCGTTGTCTTTGTATATCCTTTTTTTTTAAATAAAGTTATTTTGTTTGTCTATTGAAGAAAATTAGAAAAAAAAAATTTCTGATCTTCGTACTAGTTAATTAGGGTAATTAAGATAAGGGAAAGCGTAAATTGATCAGGGTTTGTTGGTTAATCTCATTAAGTTACTTTGATACGAAGGAACTTTCATTTTCTAGGCTAATATGTAGTTTTGTGGCCACTAAATAAATGAGTCGAAAGCCACACCCATTTCGTACGTGAGACCAATCAGGGTGAATCTTGTGCCCGGATTAGGCGTACACTCGGTTAGGTGGTGATATAAAATTGGTTAACAGTTTCCAAATCAGGGGTCATGGGCTTCTGACTTTGCCGTAAAAACATGTGGCCGCAAAACTACATATTACCATTTTCTGTATTGTAGTTGCAAAATCTGCGTATGTTATGTGTCTCTATACAACATATATAAATGTGTATAGCGTATTTCTGTTATTTAAACCCCCGAGGGTAGTTTAGGCGTAAAACACCTGATTGTTAATTTCAAGGTCTTGAGTTCGAGTCTCGGCTAGGATTCCAATTTTCACGATTAAGATGCCTCCCTACAGGAGTTTCCTTCGGTGGAGTAGTGGCTCGGACCCCACTTAAAGCTGTAGGTCCCCTCCGTCACATGACCTTTAGATGTTACGAATGAGCTTAAACGACCCTAATCATTATTGCTATTTTGTTACACATTTTATGTCCCATTTTTAACAAATACGTAAAAACAGTGTATACAAAATGGTTGACAAAAGTAAATAGACACCTTTGTTTTTTCCCCAAAATTTTTTATTTTATTATAAAAGTCGGTAAATAACAACACATTTATTGACCCAATAACTGTGAAGGGGAAAGGAACACCATTTTTAATATATTGATTCAATTATTATTATTTATTGACTTTTATAATCAAATCAAGAAATTTGGAAAAACTAAAAGTGTCTATTTACTTTTGTCACCGCTGTGTATAACATATTTACTTTCTTTTCGAGCGAATATTAAAGATTGACTCGCAACCTAAAACCCTTCTTCAGCATTTATGTATATTTATGCATTTATATAAGGGAATTACTAACTGACCTCATCCTGCCCTCGTATATAACTGGCCAAGTTTGGCATGAATTTATATTACTGAGGTCATTTGCTGAATGACTGAACGTGAAATAATTTTGGACTTTGAGTGATTTAAAGCGGTTTCTATCTTTGTCGTTAAATTATCATATTTTGTTGCGTGTCCAGAGCTGAAAAATTTTACTGGCGGGACATAACACTACGTTTAATTTATTTTTACAGTGTGGTTGGCTGGTTGCTCAGTTTTATGTCCAACTGACACTACGTTTAACTTATTTTTACAGTGTGGTTGGCTGGTTGCTCAGTTTTATGTCCAACTGACACTACGTTTAACTTATTTTTACAGTGGTTGGCTGGTTGCTCAGTTTTATGTCCAACTAACGCCACCAACCGGGAAAAATAAGTACCTTTTAAAAGGAGAATTGTGTAGAGTCAATTACATTACGTGCAGCGGGCTCGTCACTGTGCCCCTCCCCATTTCTCAGACTGGCTTGGGACGGTCTGTGGATGGCTGGATTTTTACAATATGGAATAATTTCTTAAGAAATATTTTCTATATGTATATTATAATGTCTCGGTGATGTCTTTCCAGCGAAAATGGGTTCCGACTACTGGTTGATCTTTTGTTTCTCTTCTTCTGGATTCGTTTGTTTACTTTTTGTATTTATGGGCTGTTTCCGTCTGTTTCCTGCTTTCTTGAGAGGGACGAGAACTATGTAATTACCTATAAAATCAATTCTTTTAATAATTTTCGTATGACATTTGAACGCCCTGTAACTAAGTGGTTATGATGCCGGACTCTGACCGACGTGGCGTTGGTTCGCTCCCGGCCGCTGACATCGGGTGAAGTTGAGTTGACCGGTTACTCCGTTACTGGTTTGGCTCAGGTGACCCTTGAGGCATTCTTATACTCAACGTTGTGGGAAAAAGAGCTTCCCTGTGACCTTTAATAAGCTCCCCAGTTATTGTAATCGTTACATCTTTTATGGGTATCAGTATCACTCATTAATAGGTTTTAGAGCATGGGACCGCACATATAGAGACTAGTGTCTACGTAACCTCATAATGAAAATGACGTTTATAGGGTGAATTAAATAATTTATTTTTGCTAAACAATAATAAAAAATAACTTGCGTACAATAAAAAACGTTATTTCCAGAAAAAAGTAATTTTATTGTAATAGGCCACATTGCCCTTCTCGGGTTAAATCTATTACTTGTGATTTTGGTAATTTTTTTAAGTGTTTAAACTATTAAGATATTATCATTGAATTTTAAATTCTTCAATCCATTTCATTACCGTGTTTGTATTCTGTGCTTATATATCAACCAAACTATTATCTTTTATCTTCTTTATTCGACGTTTCTTTGCAAATTTCACTATGAATGACAATCGTTATATCATGAATTGCGAAGAAAATAGTGATTTTCTTTGCCCTCCACAACTAATGACGCGTGAAGTGTTTAGAATTTTCTTACTCTCCAAAGTTATATAATATAATATTTATGATCTTCCGCATAAAATGTTTAAGATTTGTAGTTCAACTTTACCATTCGTACGTACCAGTGTGTCAAAATTTGTTTACAAATATTCAGTCACTAGATTCCGTGAATGGTGTAGCAACATTCAAATACATAACATACTGTTTATATAACTCGCTTTCTTCCATGGAGTGAATACTTATATCATTTGGTATTCTTTCAACAAATTTTATGAGGTGGAAAGTGAATACTATATACTCGTAGTCACTTCTTGGAAATTGTCTTTTCTTCGTCTTTGTAAATAGAAGTAGTATTTGCACTAAGAGAGAATATAAAGTCAAGACCTTTGTCAAGTTCTTTCTTCATGGACCCGATGTACCTTCTTTACATTTTTTTCAGAAACTCTGCGTGCTGAAGTTTCTTCTAATAAGGTTGTGCGTGATTATATCCGTCTCTCAAAAAATAACTGAATAAATAAATCAGTGTGGTAAAGCATTTAAAAAAATGTCTATCTCAAATTCAGGGTAGATAAACATGAAAAGTTTAAAATGTTCTCCAATTCTTTTTTTTTTTACTGGGGATGGGGGTTGGGGGGAAAGGATAGGGAGGTAGGTCCCTTCGGTAATTTATTTTACGTTCTTAGATTTTTAATGTCTCGTCGGAGTTTCTAATGAAAACGACCTCATAAAAGGAATATTCTTCTTTACTCCTCTTTAATGTAAAATTCACAAACATTAGATTATGAAAAGTAACTTTTACAAGACACGACAAGAGCATGTCGCTTTAAACAATTTAGTACTCGACTCTGTGTACTGCGTTCTTCCCTGCTCGATCTTACCTTTTCCCATTCCGTCGTGAAAGGGTAGACTCCGTAAGAATCATCAAAAGCGAAAAAGAGAAGTAGCTTTGAGGATCCGAACCCCGGGGCCTACTAACCCAAGGAGAAAGCCATAGATCTCTAAAAACATGGCAAATTGGTGCCAGCAACAGAATGCCAACACCTCCCGCAGGACGAAGGAGAGAAATCCACCCACTCGTACGAGGCCATATGCCAGAAGAGGCAGGAGAGACCGGGGAGGGGAACAACATGCAAAAACCAATTGCTTTCCTCCGACTCCCGATCACCCTCCTTTTTAATTCAGCTCTCCGATTGACTCCCGACTCTGTGTTTCGCTTCCAGCCGCCATTTTATCGCCCGAGATGATATGGAAGATTTCGAATTGATATGGAAGATTTTGAAGTTTGTTCTCGAATCTTCTAAGAATGATTCCCAACCCTTTCTGGTTCAAGGCACCCCAGTGACATCTGTCTTGTTTCGCGGTACTCTTGAGGATTTTCTGCGTTCTTCCGCGGTCCCTGAGGTTTTGCGTCTGCCACTGTTCAACATCCAATTCTCCTTTGAGCATTACGCAACTTGAAAGTGAGCCTGTTTAGTTTCCTTACTGACGTAATAAACTGTAAATGTTTTTGTTTGATTTGAAATGTGTATATGTTGATTAAGTTTTGAGTTAGTTATTTCTGTAGTTTTGGTGACATTCCCCTGTTGGGGAAACGCTGTTCAAAGGAGTCAAACAAACATATTTTCAGTTTCCAATTACTGTTGAAGAATTTGTAGTGAACATACTTCGCGATGTTGTGCCACCACGAGAGGAGAGAAAATCGCTTTCCGGCGAGAAATATGAGAGAGAGAGAGTTACAAGGAGTTACAAGGAAAAGTACCTCAAAAGGCCTTGCGGCCCATACCGAGGAGGTACCAATGGCAACGGGTGCCACGGAAAATTTTCTACACACTCAAATAGTGTGCAAGATTTGGTCTAACCTTTTCTTGAAATGATCCACAGAGGAACTGTTCACAACTTCTGAAGGTAAACTTTTCCACGTGTCACAGATCTTATCCGAAAAGTAATTCCCACACACACTAGTCCTAAACCGTTTCAAATCCAACTTCCAACCATTGTTGCGCGTTGGGTTATCATTTAAACTAAACATGCTTCTAAAATCGACATCATTGAACCCGCGTAAGAGCTTGAAAACCTCGATCAGTTGACCGCGCAGCCTCCGCGTTTCCAGCGAAAACAAGTTCAGGGCGCGTAAGCGTCGATTGTGAGAGAGAGAGAGAGAGAATACTGTAATTTATTTTACTTCGTTTTTTAAACAATGACTCAGGCTTGTGTTGTTTGTTTGTAAAGATTAAAGAAATCATTAAATAGGAACGTTTAGACCTTTATGTTCGCTGAATATTTAATATATAATATATTTAATTACGGTAATTTTCTTTAAAAAACTAAAGGAAACTCGGTATGAAAGCGAAACGGCGTTTACCGAAACTGTACCAAACTGTACTGTTATTATAAGGAACTTCAGATTCTGTACGAGCGAAGCTAAAGACTTTTTTTTTTTCTGTACCAATAGTTATGAACAGCAACTGTGGCCTAATTACAAAAAAGCTTCTGGCAGAACTTTAAATTTGCTTTGTAACAGATCTTTTAGACTGCTGCTTAAGTTATCTCCAAGATGCTCAGCTTCGCAAATATTCGCTAACTACAATGTCTCGAGCCTCCCGGAGGTAACAAGACGTGCTCAATACGGTCTAATCAGTGCTTAACTTGTAAAAAGAGAAGTGGTGGATCGCTAGTGAGCCGGAGGGGCACGGTGCACGGAGCGCGGGGAAGTTGCAGGAGGTAGTATCCCCCTCCTGCCCGGCGGGGGGGTTCATTTAACAGACCTCATCCAATGTTTTCATACACTTAGTATGTGTGAAATATACTTATTTTAGGTGCAAGAAATACTGTATACAAAAAGAAATGGCAGGCCAAATATAAGTGCCGGAACGCCGTTCCGGTGCGTTCCGGCACAAATTAACTACTGGCCAAGCTATTCATCATTCCGGCTTTGTCTTCTAAACTATGGACGTTAGGGTATAAAAATGTTTGTCTACAGCTCCACTTAACATCATTATTGGTACTTTTACTACTTGTATCTTTGATTTTTGGCCTAATTTTGAGTTTTAATTTAATATCACTTTCATTACTTATTTCACTGCTTGTACTTTTATTTATTTGTTTCGTCTTTTGTTATTAGCTGTTATTATTATTATTATTATTATTATTATTATTATTAGCTGAACTATGGAAGTTATATTTTCATCCACCAATAAATACAGTATTTCTATTCAATAAACATTCGATAAATATTTGTTGCTGGTTATTCTCGATTTCCTAGCTTTGTAATTCTTGTTTTTCCTCGTTTAATATTTTCTTACGCTGTTTTATTTCGATTGTTTTTCAACTTCTGACATTTGAACTTTGAAGTAAAAATTTTAAATTGAATCCTTTAATTTTCTGGTCTGTTTTGTTTTAATATTAGTCTCGCCCTCATAAAAGCAATAGCAGAACATGGCACAAGGTTTTACTTTTATAATTTGCTTAGTACGTGAATTTGCATACAGAGAGAGAGAGAGAGAGAGAGAGAGAGAGAGAGAGAGAGAGAGAGAGAGAGAGAGAGAGAGAGAGAGAGAGAGACTTGAAAGCCCTTTCGATCCACTCAAATAGGCTCCTGTTATTAAACTAGTGCATTCTTTAATTATTCTTGCGTTAATGCTGTAGGAAACTGGATAGAGAAGCATAAGGCTCTCCCCATCCTCCGCTCCCTCCTGCCAGAGACAGGTACGGAAAAAGGTTGAAGAAAATACCTTGACCATGGAAAAGCAGGCAAGGAAATTTTGCAGGAAAGAGGAGAATATATAAAAGCTCGACAATTACGTTATGCACACATAGAAATCGTACACTAGAGAGTATGATTGTATAAACTAACATAATACTGTATATTTGTGCTAATCGTGTACATCAACTATTGGTATCATGACAAAAACCTCGAACATATGTTTTGATTTTATACAAAGTATTTACAGCTCTACTTACCTAGGTATCGGGCCAACAAACACCCCATGGCCTTCCATGGCGTGAATGCTTATATCATTTGGTATTCTTTCAACAAATTTTATGAGGTGGAAAGTTAATACTATATACTCGTAGTCACTTCTTGGAAATTGTCTTTTCTTCGTCTTTGTAAATAGAAGTAGTATTTGCACTAAGAGTGAATATAAGGTCAAGACCTTTGTCAAGTTCTTTCTTCATGGACCCGATGTACCTTCTTTACATTTTTTTCAGAAACTCTGCGTGCTGAAGTTTCTTCTAATAAGGTTGTGCGTGATTATATCCGTCTCTCAAAAAATAACTGAATAAATAAATCAGTGTGGTAAAGCATTTAAAAAAATGTCTATCTCAAATTCAGGGTAGATAAACATGAAAAGTTTAAAATGTTCTCCAATTCTTTTTTTTTTTACTGGGGATGGGGGTTGGGGGGAAAGGATAGGGAGGTAGGTCCCTTCGGTAATTTATTTTACGTTCTTAGATTTTTAATGTCTCGTCGGAGTTTCTAATGAAAACGACCTTATAAAAGGAATATTCTTCTTTACTCTTCTTTAATGTAAAATTCACAAACATTAGATTATGAAAAGTAACTTTTACAAGACACGACAAGAGCATGTTGCTTTAACCAATTTAGTACTCGACTCTGTGTACTACGTTCTTCCCTGCTCGATCTTACCTTTTCCCATTCCGTCGTGAAAGGGTAGACTCCGTAAGAATCATCAAAAGCGAAAAAGAGAAGTAGCTTTGAGGATCCGAACCCCGGGGCCTACTAACCCAAGGAGAAAGCCATAGATCTCTAAAAACATGGCAAATTGGTGCCAGCAACAGAATGCCAACACCTCCCGCAGGACGAAGGAGAGAAATCCACCCACTCGTACGAGGCCATATGCCAGAAGAGGCAGGAGAGACCGGGGAGGGGGAACAACATGCAAAAACCAATTGCTTTCCTCCGACTCCCGATCACCCTCCTTTTTAATTCAGCTCTCCGATTGACTCCCGACTCTGTGTTTCGCTTCCAGCCGCCATTTTATCGCCCGAGATGATATGGAAGATTTCGAATTGATATGGAAGATTTTGAAGTTTGTTCTCGAATCTTCTAAGAATGATTCCCAACCCTTTCTGGTTCAAGGCACCCCAGTGACATCTGTCTTGTTTCGCGGTACTCTTGAGGATTTTCTGCGTTCTTCCGCGGTCCCTGAGGTTTTGCGTCTGCCACTGTTCAACATCCAATTCTCCTTTGAGCATTACGCAACTTGAAAGTGAGCCTGTTTAGTTTCCTTACTGACGTAATAAACTGTAAATGTTTTTGTTTGATTTGAAATGTGTATATGTTGATTAAGTTTTGAGTTAGTTATTTCTGTAGTTTTGGTGACATTCCCCTGTTGGGGAAACGCTGTTCAAAGGAGTCAAACAAACATATTTTCAGTTTCCAATTACTGTTGAAGAATTTGTAGTGAACATACTTCGCGATGTTGTGCCACCACGAGAGGAGAGAAAATCGCTTTCCGGCGAGAAATATGAGAGAGAGAGTTACAAGGAGTTACAAGGAAAAGAAGTACCTCAAAAGGCCTTGCGGCCCATACCGAGGAGGTACCAATGGCAACGGGTGCCACGGAAAATTTTCTACACACTCAAATAGTGTGCAAGATTTGGTCTAACCTTTTCTTGAAATGATCCACAGAGGAACTGTTCACAACTTTTGAAGGTAAACTGTTCCACGTGTCACAGATCTTATACGTAAAGTAATTCCCACACACACTAGTCCTAAACCGTTTCAAATCCAACTTCCAACCATTGTTGCGCGTTGGGTTATCATTTAAACTAAACATGCTTCTAAAATCGACATCATTGAACCCGCGTAAGAGCTTGAAAACCTCGATCAGTTGACCGCGCAGCCTCCGCGTTTCCAGCGAAAACAAGTTCAGGGCGCGTAAGCGTCGATTGTGAGAGAGAGAGAGAGAGAATACTGTAATTTATTTTACTTCGTTTTTTAAACAATGACTCAGGCTTGTGTTGTTTGTTTGTAAAGATTAAAGAAATCATTAAATAGGAACGTTTAGACCTTTATGTTCGCTGAATATTTAATATATAATATATTTAATTACGGTAATTTTCTTTAAAAAACTAAAGGAAACTCGGTATGAAAGCGAAACGGCGTTTACCGAAACTGTACCAAACTGTACTGTTATTATAAGGAACTTCAGATTCTGTACGAGCGAAGCTAAAGACTTTTTTTTTTTCTGTACCAATAGTTATGAACAGCAACTGTGGCCTAATTACAAAAAAGCTTCTGGCAGAACTTTAAATTTGCTTTGTAACAGATCTTTTAGACTGCTGCTTAAGTTATCTCCAAGATGCTCAGCTTCGCAAATATTCGCTAACTACAATGTCTCGAGCCTCCCGGAGGTAACAAGACGTGCTCAATACGGTCTAATCAGTGCTTAACTTGTAAAAAGAGAAGTGGTGGATCGCTAGTGAGCCGGAGGGGCACGGTGCACGGAGCGCGGGGAAGTTGCAGGAGGTAGTATCCCCCTCCTGCCCGGCGGGGGGGTTCATTTAACAGACCTCATCCAATGTTTTCATACACTTAGTATGTGTGAAATATACTTATTTTAGGTGCAAGAAATACTGTATACAAAAAGAAATGGCAGGCCAAATATAAGTGCCGGAACGCCGTTCCGGTGCGTTCCGGCACAAATTAACTACTGGCCAAGCTATTCATCATTCCGGCTTTGTCTTCTAAACTATGGACGTTAGGGTATACAAAATGTTTGTCTACAGCTCCACTTAACATCATTATTGGTACTTTTACTACTTGTATCTTTGATTTTTGGCCTAATTTTGAGTTTTAATTTAATATCACTTTCATTACTTATTTCACTGCTTGTACTTTTATTTATTTGTTTCGTCTTTTGTTATTAGCTGTTATTATTATTATTATTATTATTATTATTATTATTATTATCTGAACTATGGAAGTTATATTTTCATCCACCAATAAATACAGTATTTCTATTCAATAAACATTCGATAAATATTTGTTGCTGGTTATTCTCGATTTCCTAGCTTTGTAATTCTTGTTTTTCCTCGTTTAATATTTTCTTACGCTGTTTTATTTCGATTGTTTTTCAACTTCTGACATTTGAACTTTGAAGTAAAAATTTTAAATTGAATCCTTTAATTTTCTGGTCTGTTTTGTTTTAATATTAGTCTCGCCCTCATAAAAGCAATAGCAGAACATGGCACAAGGTTTTACTTTTATAATTTGCTTAGTACGTGAATTTGCATACAGAGAGAGAGAGAGAGAGAGAGAGAGAGAGAGAGAGAGAGAGAGAGAGGAGAGAGAGAGAGAGAGAACTTGAAAGCCCTTTCGATCCACTCAAATAGGCTCCTGTTATTAAACTTGTGCATTCTTTAATTATTCTTGCGTTAATGCTGTAGGAAACTGGATAGAGAAGCATAAGGCTCTCCCCATCCTCCGCTCCCTCCTGCCAGAGACAGGTACGGAAAAAGGTTGAAGAAAATACCTTGACCATGGAAAAGCAGGCAAGGAAATTTTGCAGGAAAGAGGAGAATATATAAAAGCTCGACAATTACGTTATGCACACATAGAAATCGTACACTAGAGAGTATGATTGTATAAACTAACATAATACTGTATATTTGTGCTAATCGTGTACATCAACTATTGGTATCATGACAAAAACCTCGAACATATGTTTTGATTTTATACAAAGTATTTACAGCTCTACTTACCTAGGTATCGGGCCAACAAACACCCCATGGCCCACGCCAGGCTAGCCCCAAAAGGATTAAGCAAACTCTCCACGTCTACACCCATGTAACAGCAAAACTATCACGCCGGCAAGGTGATGAAATGATTCTACAGGAAAGGGGTTGAAACAGGGGTTGAGAACAGAAATCAAATTTTCCACACTATGCCCTTACCCGTCACGCGCATCCAGCCACCGAAGAGAAAGAAGAGAAAAAAGAAATCGTAACGGCAAAAACGCAACTTCACTTCACCTAATCTATGCCATGCATTTTTTTTTTTAGTTTTTTGTTCATTAGGAAATTGTTTTAAGTGTACAAAATACTTATATAGTCTATTAACAAGGCAGGCAAGTGTATGAGCATCTTTTCTGTAATTGGATGTCTGTGATGTGTATGTGTCTGCCAGCTCTTTAAATGTCGCCGAGTTTCAAATTGGGTCTCCCGCCATGAAAGGTGTTTATGCGGCAAGTGATATATTGCGTCGTTCATACTTCGCGATGTTGTGCCACCACGAGAGTAGAGAAAATCTCTCCAGCGAGAAATATGAGAGAGAAAGAGGCTATAATTTATACTAAAGCTAAGTTACCTCTTACACGAAGGTTTTTTTTTTCAAAACTTAAGATTGGCGTATACGATGGAATATAGTTTAAATTATATTTTACTTTTAAATACCTAACTTATCTTCTATATTATAAAAAGGGAGTTCTGTCCGTCCGTTGTTGTTGTTGTTGTTGTTGTTTAGCCGATCAGCCCACCCTGATCGAGCAAGCCGGCGGCACGCAGGTAACCGATCGCCCTCTCCGGAGTGGACCAGAGGTTCAGCGCACTAGTGATGTTGTGTTGTGTTCGTTGTTGTGCTAAAGCGGTACAGTCTGTCATAATGTGTTCAATTGTTTGTGGTGTGTCCTGGCACAGGTGGCAGGTGTCGTCTATGGAGTTGTCTAGTCTGTGTTTATATGTCCGTAAGTTGGGGTGATGTCCACATCGGAATCGTGCTAAGTTAACTCGATCCGATCTGCTCAGGCTGATCTCTGACCTGTTAATGGGTGGCGGCTTCGCACCTAGGACCGCATTCGGACCGAGTCGTGTCAGTGCTTTGTGGGTTAGGTGTGTGTGTATGTGTTTTCTGTACTGTGTGATGTCTGTGGGGCGTGGTATGGAATGGAGTATTTGGTTATAATGTGTCTCTGGTGTTACCTTAATGGTGCGAGGTGTTGGTGCATGATTGTACATGTAGTGGCAAGGGTGTTGTGGGTTAGTTGTCGCTGCTGCCATGAATTGTGTTCCCCTCATGTCTAAATGTTCCCTAACTTTTAGTATTTTTGTTTCTGTGTGCAGGTGTTCTATTGATGTTTGAGTGCATCCTGTAATGATACGAAGTGCGTTGTTTTGTATTGTTTGTAAGGTGTTTATGTGTGTGTTTGAAATAATGGGTGCCCAGCATGGGCTAGCATAGTCCATAACTGAGCGAATATATTGTTTGTATATGAGTGATGTTGTTTCCTGCTGGTGTCCAAAGTTTGTGCCTGTTAGTACCCTAAGCGTGTTAAGTCTTGACGTACACTTGTTTTTAATGTCCTGAATGTGGTTTGCAAAAGATAATGATGTGTTGTATGTGACACCAAGTATTTTGGTTCTGTGAGTGTGTGGAATGTTGATGTTGTTTAGTGTAAGCTGTGGAATTACCTGGTGTTCTTTTGTGTTGCTTGTAAGCAAGGTGATGGTTGATTTTGTGGGCGCTACTTTGAGTCTATTGTGTGTGAGCCAGTCTTGTATACTGTTTATGTATGTTTGTAGGTTATTTGTAGCGGTGTCGATGTTGTTGTGGGTGGATGTTAGAGTGATATCATCTGCATATGATGATAAGGTAAGCTTGTTATCTATGGGTGTTGGAATGTCATGCATGTATAAGTTGAAGAGTGTTGGTGAGAGAACAGAGCCTTGAGGAACCCCGTTCGGAAAAAGCTTGTTTTTGGATGACTTGCCATTAAATGTGACATGTGAGTATCTTCCTGAGAGATAGTTGCTCAGCCACCTTTTGGTGTTATTGTGCATGTTTGTGTTGAGTATTTTGTTTATGAGAGTGAAGCGTGGGATAGCATCAAATGCTTTACTAATGTCTATTGTTGCTAATAGTGTACGTTGAGCTGGTCGTCTGGAGTTGATGCCATCCATGATGTGCTGCGTGAGGTTAGTGAGTAATGTCGTGGTTGAGTGGTGAGGTCTGAATCCATGTTGAGTAGGCGATAGTGGAATGTGTGGGTTGGTGATTTGTAAGATTAGTCTTTCTGTTACTTTGGAAGGTGGGCATAGTAAAGTAATGGGTCTATAGGAAGGTGGTTCTGTTGGATTTTTTTGGTTTGAGTAGTGTAATAATTTTACCTTGTTTCCATATGTCAGGAATAATACAGTGTTGGTATGAATATGTGCTGATATTTGTGAGAGCTAGTATTCCTTGTGGGCCCAAGTGTTTAAGGTGTATGTTAGATATGTTGTCTGGTCCAGTAGCCTTCGAATTCTTAATGTTTTTGATGATCTTGGTGGTCTGGTCTGTATTGAAGGGTGTAATGGTCGTGTCGAGTCTGTAGGTTTTCTTGTGTCTGGCTGTTTGTCTGTCTGCGTGTTTCTGGTTGTTGTCTCTGTTTAAGTGACTTATCTTTGCGTAGTGATTAACTAGAATGTTAGCTTGTTGTGTGTATGTTGGGATATTATTTTGGCTACGACAGATAGCCGCGTGTGAGGTGTGAATGCCGCTGTTAGAGTGAGTAATGCTGTTTATAGTCCGTCCGTCTGTAGACACTGTGTACATATTTACTATTAAGTGATTCTGAACAAAGAAATGAATGCGCTTTGCTTTATTTCAACTTTTTACTCTAGCGCCTTAAGAGTTTCGTTGCTTCATACAATGGGTTCGGATGTGAAGCTTAAGAGTTTCATTGCTGCGTTCTTTTCTATAGTTTTATTGACCAACACTTCACCCCCAAATTACTGAGGGTTCAATTATTCGGTTAATAAAACTATAGAAAAGAACGCAGCAATGAAAATCTTAAGCTTCCCATTCAACCCATTGTATCAAATTACACTAGAGAAATAGCCCACCTCATAAGGCAACGTAACAACCTCAAATATAACACAAACACCACACACGGAAGCCATAAAACAGCAGATACAACAGCTCAACACAGAAATAAACAACAAACTCAAAGAAAAACAAACATACACATTCAGGGAATTCATAACAACACTAAACCACTCCACAGATACATACAGGCTATACAAGACTATAAACAGCATTACCCACACTAACAGCGGCATTCACACCTCACACGCGGCTATCTGTCGCAGCCAAAATAATATCCCAACATACACACAACAAGCTAACATTCTAGTTAATCACTACGCAAAGATAAGTCACTTAAACAGAGACAACAACCAGAAACACGCAGACAGACAAACAGCCAGACACAAGAAAACCTACAGACTCGACACGACCATTACACCCTTCAATACAGACCAGGCCACCAAGATCATCAAAAACATTAAACACTTGGGTCCGCAAGGAATACTAGCTCTCACAAATATCAGCACATATTCATACCAACACTGTATTATTCCTAACATATGGAAACAAGGTAAAATTATTACACTACTCAAACCAAACAAAAATCCAACAGAACCAGCTTCCTATAGACCCATTACTTTACTATGCACACCTTCCAAAGTAACAGAAAGACTAATCTTACAAATCACCAACCCACACATACCACTATCGCCTACTCAACATGGATTCAGACCTCACCACTCAACCACGACATTACTCACTAAACTCACGCAGCACATCATGGATGGCATCAACTCCAGAAGACCAGCTCAACGTACACTATTAGCAACAATAGACATTAGTAAAGCATTTGATGCTATCCCACGCTTCCCTCTCATAAACAAAATACTCAACACAAACATGCACAATAACACCAAAAGGTGGCTGAGCAACTATCTCTCAGGAAGATACTCACATGTCACATTTAATGACAAGTCATCCAAAAACAAGCTTTTTCCGAACGGGGTCCCTCAAGGCTCTGTTCTCTCACCAACACTCTTCAACTTATACATGCATGACATTCCAACACCCATATATAACAAGCTTACCTTATCATCATATGCAAATGATATCACTCTAACATCCACCCACAACAACATCGACACCGCTACAAATAACCTACAAACATACATAAACAGTATACAAGACTGGCTCACACACAATAGACTCAAAGTAGCGCCCACAAAATCAACCATCACCTTGCTTACAAGCAACACAAAAGAACACCAGGTAATTCCACAGCTTACACTAAACAACATCAACATTCCACACACTCACAGAACCAAATACTTGGTGTCCATACAACACATCATTATCTTTTGCAAACCACATTCAGGACATTAAAACCAAATGTACGTCAAGACTTAACACGCTTAGGGTACTAACAGGCACAAACTTTGGACACCAGCAGGAAACAACATCACTCATATACAAACAATATATTCGCTCAGTTATGGACTATGCTAGCCCATGCTGGGCACCCATTATCTCAAACACACACATAAACACCTTACAAACAATACAAAACAACGCACTTCGTATCATTACAGGATGCACTCAAACAACACCAATAGAACACCTGCACACAGAAACAAAAATACTAAAAGTTAGGGAACATTTAGACATGAGGGGAACACAATTCATGGCAGCAGCGACAACTAACCCACAACACCCTTGCCACTAAATGTACAATCATGCACCAACACCTCGCACCATTAAGGTAACACCAGAGACATTATAACCAAATACTCCATTCCATACCACGCCCCACAGACATCACACAGTACAGAAAACACATACACACACACCTAAACCACAAAGCACTGACACGACTCGGTCCGAATGCGGTCCTAGGTGCGAAGCCGCCACCCATTAACAGGTCAGAGATCAGCCTGAGCAGATCGGATCGAGTTAACTTAGCACGATTCCGATGTGGACATCACCCCAACTTACGGACATATAAACACAGACTAGACAACTCCATAGACGACACCTGCCATCTGTGCCAAGACACCACCACAAACAATTGAACACATTATGACAGACTGTACCGCTCTAGCACAACAACGAACACCACACAACATCACTAGTGCGCTGAACCTCTAGTTCACTCCGGAGAGGGCGATCGGTTACCTGCGTGCCGCCGGCTTGCTCGATCAGGGTGGGCTGATCGGCTAAACAACAACAACAACAACAACAACCCATTGTATCAAGAATTGTGAAGCTTAAGATTTTCATGGCTGCGTTCTTTTCTATAGTTTTATTGACCGAATAATTGACTCCCCATTAATTGAGGGGCCTGCGGCATCGAAGGCCCCAGGACCGCGAGTCTAGCTAAATAGGCCCTTGGGGCCCACTTTTGCTAGTAACTCTTAAAAAGAGTTAAGAGAGGTCAGTTTTCATCTTGTCTCCGTTCATTAAGCGTTTCTAATTATCTTGTTGAGAATGTACCCAAAGAAGGAAAGAGACGAAGAACTTACAAGATAACTTTAAAAACGTTATTAAGAATAGGATAATGTTAAAGATTAATATTTCATTTAGGTCGTAATTCAAGTCTTAAATGCACCATTTAAGTGTTACGTGACTCGATCATGGAGAATTAATATATGAAAATGAAAGTGTAATGGATCTTTCTGCTTTGAGAATTCAGACTAAGTTGGAAAAATAATTGGTGTAATAGAGTCATCAACCAATGCAGTTCAGTTACGAATGAAGTGAGTTAAAAAAAAGATGTTCTTTGATAGTGTTTTTATATATATAATATATATATATATATATATATATATATATATATATATATATATATACTCAGTAAGTAATACCGTTTCCCTATAAGCGAAGTGAAGGCACTGAGGTCGAGGGTTCGACTCCGATAATGTTGTTAATAATATTTCAAGGATTAGCATAATGGGCTTCTTGACTGATTGAAGAGTCATTTTAATCTTGCAATAATGAACAGTCTATGACTGTCATAGAGTTATACTAAATATATTTGCGGTACGTCATGGCTACATCGCAACACCGCTTCCCTTAAGATCAGCGCGATAAAGCGACGTTTGGTCTGCTCAGTGGTTGGATGGGTGACCGTCTTCCGCATTCAGATGATGTAGCGAACCTAAGATAGCTCAGATTCCAAGTAAAGCTGTAGGTCCCTTCCGTCACACGACCTTTGCCGTTACGAAAGAGGTTAAATGACATCAAACATTATTTGTAATTAAAAAGTAGGAAACAATTGACTTGTCTCTTCTCTAAAATTTGGGCTACGTCGTAGGCAATGTCGTAACATCGCTTCCCGATGATCAGCGAAGTTAAGCGACATTGGGTCTCGGTAGTAGTTGGGTGGGAGACCGTCCTCCGTGTCCACATTATGTAGCGACCCGTGGTTCGGATCCTACGTAAAGCTGTAGGTCCCCTCCGTCACGTCATATGACCTTAGATGTTGCGAAGGAGGTTAAACAAGCCCAATCATTATTCTCTAAAATTTATTTCTACATTGACAGATAATATAAGTTGCATCCATAAAATGGATGATCATAATTTTTTTAGTGTGTGTGTGTGTGTGGGGGGGGGTAACCTTCTCTGTAACGGCAAAGGTCACGTTCAGGAAGGGGACCTACAGATATACGTGGGATCCGAACCATCTGAGGTCGCTACGTCATCTGGACGCGAAAGACGATTACTCATCAAGATGATGATGATGATGTGACCTGTGGTTCGGATTCCACGTTTATAAAATGGAAATGGACGTAACAATTACTAATTCTTTAAAATCGTATACATCATAGCCAAGCTCTCGCAGTGACCGGGCTCACCACATGTCGACGTGATATTTTATCGACAAAGCTTTTAGGGTCGAGTTAGTTTGGGTTAGTTTGTTATGGAATTGTTGATGGAATTCCCATCCACGAAATCACTGTCCGGGTAATTTCGTCTCGGGAAACGAGTTGAAGTGTTCGAGTTCGCTGCCCGTCTCGCCCACTTACTGTGGGCCTGAGTTCCGTTGCCAAGTTATATACTTACTCTCGGTGGAGTCGTAATTGCAATAGATGGTGCGGGTACCCACTAAACTTGATCGTTATTTTTACTATAACCAAAGCTGACAAAACGTCAGTTAAACAGGTGTTGTATAAACCATTTAAGGCAGAGTGGCTACTTTACTCATTTTATTCTGGCTAACGCTTGCCGATTTTACTCAATGTTAGGGGGTCGTCTCTGCCTCTTAATCCCTCAAAAAATGAAAATTTATTTCGATTTTGAAACCTTTCTCTTCGTGCTCATCTTAAAAAAAAATAAAAATACATGACTGTGTAGTTTTTCTCTATTTACGTGTTTTGACGCGTACATACGACAATTTACGACACTTTCATACGTAATATAAGGTAAAAAGTCTTATTTTAAAATTATTTTTTAAAATTTAAAACAATTGAAAATATTTTTATAATAAATTTTGAAATTTCTGTTAAAAAGCGTACGCTCTTTGAAAAAAATAAAGGAAAACTGTTTTAATATTTAGGTTTTGTCATCTTGCCTGCCACCAAATTATGGCGTACTTATTTCTTCGATATCATACAGAAACATTACACTTTTAATGCGCCATATTAAATTTAATTTTTAATAAAATATAAATTTTACAGTCATTTTAGTTTTTCTTTAAATATTGAATTTAGTTTACGCCATTAGAAACGTGATAATTTCGTTTCATGTCGAAGAAAACGTACACACTAATTTGGTGGCAACAAAACATCTTTCACTTTTACAGTGTTGGTAAAGGAAATGGTCATGTATACGTGTGAATGATGATGATAATTAAATAAATAAATAGTTCAATTAAAAATTGTTTATTCTATGTTAAAATTATTATTAAGACATCACAAAATTTGCAATAGTAGCCTACTTATTTTATCAGTAAAGACTTACTGATTAATTGATTGAAATGGTTGGGCTGTAAAAATATATTCATGTTCATTAATGAGTATATATATATATATATATATATATATATATATATATATATATATATAACCTCAGGGAACCATTCTGAGTTCATTCCCATATATATATATATAGTATAAATATCATGTTCTTACATATATTTTGAATTTTGAATATACATTATAGTCAAAATTCAAATATATTAAAACGTGATATTATATAGTCGTAGAGTTAAAAGTTAGTAGGAAATTATTACTTTATAAAAACTTAAATTAAAAATTATAACATTATAAACTTTTACCATTACCGATTACAGAATTTGAAGGACTATAAGAATAGCAAAATTATAAGATTATAACGATTATAAAATTATAAAATTTCAAGACAGCATAAATTTGTTTTTTCTATTTATTTTTCATTAATTATTTACCATACGGGTTATGTTAAAGACAATTTTATTTATAGATGGCGCCGTAAGTTGTCGAACATAGTCCCAATATATAAAGGAGGAGATCGATCCCAGGCCAAAAACTATAGGCCAGTGTCGCTTACATCTCATCTCACTAAAATATTTGAAAGAATAGTTAGACAGAAAATCTATGACTTTTTGGAAACTCAGAAAAAATTCAATGATAACCAACACGGGTTTCGATCTGGCAGATCATGCCTATCACAACTAATGGAACACTACAACAACATTATTGATTCACTTGAAAGTAATGAAAACTATGATGTACTGTACTATACACAGACTTTGCTAAAGCGTTCGACAAGTGTGACCACGGAATCATAATACATAAACTGAAATATATGGGAATAACAGGAAAAGTAGGGAAATGGATATATAATTTCCTTAGTGAGCGGAGGCAAGTCGTTACAGTACAAGGAGTATCTTCATCAGAATCAGAGGTCCTCAGCTCAGTACCACAAGGAACAGTATTAGCTCCACTACTCTTCATAATCATGCTAACTGACATAGATGAGGACGTTAACAGAGACAGCACAGTAACATCCTTTGCGGATGACACAAAGATCAGTAGAAAAATAAGAAACTCAGAAGACATAGGATCTCTACAAACCGACATAAACAAAATCTACAAGTGGACGGAAGACAACAATATGAAGTTTAACACCGAGAAATTTCAGTTATTACGGTACGGAAAAAGAGAAGACCTAAAGTGCATGGAATATTATACCCCAAATGGACAGGAAATTCAGAGAAATTCCAGAGCAAAAGATTTAGGGGTTGTAATGACAGATGATGCGAAATTTGAAACACAAAATAAGATAGCAGTAAACAGAGCAAAGAGAATAACGGGTCAGATATTGAGAACCTTTAAACGAAGGGATAGGAATGTAATGATTCCTCTACTGAAAACCCTGATAATACCCAAATTGGAATACTGCTCGGTCCTAACATCCCCATATAAAAAAGAAGACATTAGACAGCTGGAGGGGATCCAAAGAAGCTTCACAGCCAAGATCAATGGGTGCAAAGAACTAAATTACTGGGAAAGGTTACGAGAACTAGACCTATATTCACTGGAAAGGAGAAGAGAGAGATACACCATTATTTACACTTGGAAAATAATGGAGAAACTAGTCCCTAATCTTACTCTGAATCCCATAACTCCCCAAACAACGATGGAAAGTAGAAGCGGTAGACTGTGTCGTATTCCCAAATTGAAGGCGAGACAGGGAACATCCTTAACCCTGAAAGAAAATAGTTTTGTAGTGAGAGGACCAAAACTGTTTAATCAGTTGCCCAAAGACCTAAGAAACACGAAGGGAGTTGCAGTGGAAATCTTCAAAGAAGACTAGACGCCTGGCTCAGAACAATCCCCGATGAGCCGGGCGTACCTGGCTATGTGAGGTGGAGAGCGCAAGAATCCAACTCACTACTTCACCAGGCCAACTCGAGAGGAGGGGCGACAAGCTTGACCTTCGCGAAATGAGAAATCATCACGCGGAACCTTTGTAAGGTTGTAAGGTATATATATATATATATAAAACATCACACTGAAAACAACTTTACAAGGTGGATATTTTTAGAGCACTAAAAATTATTTTTGATTGGCAATTTAAATGTGAAAATAAAATTATTCCATCAATATTTTTTCGTAATTTATTTATTTATACTTTTAGGGGGGTTAAGCAACAAGTACTGGGTGATTTTTTATTCGAGAGAACCACGACACCATTCAGGGTTTATTCAGGGTTCCTGAATAAAAAAAAATATCCTGTATAAATCAATAATCCGCCTCCATCTGTTTTCAAATGTAATTTCCCTTTATATATATATATATATATATATATATATTGTGTGTGTGTGTGTGTGTGTGTGTGTGTGTAAAAATGAACAATAAATAATTCTTATATTCATATATTCATATATTCTTATAGTAATTTTTGCATATAGAGTCCAAACTCGCGTAACGCTGTATGTATATGAAGACGCAAGTTCGGATGAAAATTTTGATTTTCTTTCTATTTTATTTTGCTGAATAATTGATGAATTATTTTTTTTTTTACTTAATAATTTTTTAGATTTAGTTTAATAATGTAATCGTGTTAAATAAATTCTGCAATGTTCATTTTCTTTATACATTCTCTCTTCGTTGTAAAAGACGAAGTCATGTCTTGCTTAACACTTAATTTTAAATTTTAAGCATTTAATTTTGGCTCATATGCGTGTTTAATTGTAATTCATAAGAAAATGCATATTTCAATTTCCATTTTTAGTTAACTCGGCAGGTCATGATAACATCATATCTGTTAATATGCGGTTTAAAATAAAAATATGGCTTCATCTTCAAATATCTTGCTTATCTGACTAGACATTGCTATAGCTAAAATATTTACCTTATCTTCAAATATTTTGCAAAATAATTCAGCCTATTGAGAATAAAAACAAAACAGGTCAGCATTAAATAATAATAATGATGTCAGCAAAATTTATGTATATAAACGTGTAGAATTTCTCCAATTCTTATTCTTATTCTGATTCTTATTCTGATTTGCTTGATCTGACTTAGAGGCTGAGCATTACCTGTAACATTTTAGCAGTAAACTACAGTAAGAGAATATCTTTGGCTTCTCCTTCGAGCCTCGCTTTCTTCCAAGAACTTAGTCTTAAAATAGAGAAAAATAATATCCCGATACGCTACAAGAAGAATCGGGGAACCCTTAGAGAATTTAGTAAGCTTCACAGAATCCTCCGATCCACTACAAGAAGAAATCGGAGAGTAGTACAAGAGAAACTATTGCGATTCCCTACACGGTACCAGCTACTCCAAGGTAACAAATCCATTGCTGCCACCTAATCAGAATCCCCGTCGACCTCGAACCGCCCAAGGCCATAGACGGAGGGGTTAACACACACACACACACACCACATATATATATATATATATATATATATGATGAATAAAACCACCCCTTTGTGTTTCTTTTTCCTTCGTGGTTTTATTCATCATAAATACTTTTCACGTGTCACTTTCGTGAAATAATTTTTCATATATATATATATATATATATATGAGAGAGAGAGAGAGAGAGAGAGAGAGAGAGGAGAGAGAGAGAGAGAGAGAGAGAGAGAGAGAGAGATGCTTCATTTGTGCGCGAAAATCATGCATGTTTACATGATGACCAAGCTTTTTTATTTATTTCATATATATATATTCCGAGATACGTTTTAAAGTGACATTTCCTTTCCTAGTTACGTATTAGAAATTGAGTTTCCACGTACGTTAAAAGAATATAAGCTTAAGAGATAATGTGAAATTAGAAGATACTTTGTTTTAGGTATGTATAGTATAGTCATTTTCCACTATGTAAAGAAGTTCCCCAAACTTTTTGCAATTCGAAGTACCTGTACAGGAAAATCAAATTTCGAATTTGTTTGATGGATTGGTAAAAAGCTTCTGTCAGAAAACAAACGTCAGTATTTCGATTTTTTCCAATTTTGAGGTATAAATTTTACTTCTTTTTTTTTTGTGAAACTCTTGGAAAAAAATATAAAATACAGAATCCTCATTTTTCGGGTTAGTATATATATATACACAGTATAACACTTTTTATAGTATTGATGTAACGAAAATACGATCAACACAAAACTTGAACTCATTCTATCGTCACTTAGAGTGGCGATACCTTAAATGTGCAATGAAAATACTCTGATTCGGCATCAATGTATTTGTAGAGCATAAACTCAATTATTAAATTGCCTTTTTCTATCGTCTTTGGCAACAATATGAGTTAGAGTTTTTAGAATTTATGTAAAAGCTATAAGTAATGAAGAACTTTTATATATTATATATACTAAAGGCATTTTCGTGAAACACATTAAAAATTTAACTGATTTTTGTCCAATTTGTGATGTAAATTGCCAATTCTTGAGGGACTTCATAACATTTTCAGAAAGGGTAATTTGAACCTTGAATTATA
This sequence comes from Bathynomus jamesi, assembly GCA_023014485.1. Taxonomy (NCBI): domain Eukaryota; kingdom Metazoa; phylum Arthropoda; class Malacostraca; order Isopoda; family Cirolanidae; genus Bathynomus; species Bathynomus jamesi. The sequence goes on along the minus strand of JAJOZX010001581.1, from coordinate 629,414 downwards.
TTTCAAAAGTTTTTTTTCATGCTAACTTCATGCTAACTGGATTTATTTATCACCTCTCATTCTTCTCTTAATCTGTCAAACTTATTCTCCGTTGGGTTCTTCAGACCACAATCCTACATCTGTTTCCTGTCCTATCGTTCCAGTTCGGCCTTTGGATCCTCCCAAGAGGAGACGCCTTTGACACTTTGGCGCCGCTGATTGCGAGACCCTTATTCAGTACTTCTCTGATTTCCCATGGAATGATTACTGTTTCCGTGGCCGGGGCCCCTCCTAATGTGATGAGCGCATCACGGAGGTGATTCACTCGGGTATAGAGGCGTACATTCCATATTCTATTCCTATTACTAAGCAAAAATCCTTGGTTTAACTTTACTTGTTCTAATGATATCCACAACAGAGCGGAGTCTTTCAGAAGGTACCGTTGCCATCCAACTCCTGGCTCTCACTTAGCTTATACGTATTTCTGCCCGGAATAAGCAAAATCTGTTCCTCGACTCTCAAACAATTCCTCTATCAGACAAAACTCTGAAAAACTATCCAATTCTAATTCTTCTCGCTCTTTCTATCACCTAGCCAGGAACCTCTGCAACAGCTTTACTTCTTCTTTCCCTCCTCTTTTACCATTCCGACGGTTCATTTGCCGTCTCTTCTCCCGATAAAGCTAAACTCTTTGTTCAAACTTTCGCTTCCAACTCAACCCCGGACGATTCCGGTGCTGTTCCTCCATCTCCTCTTCCCTCCAACTTAATTATGCCTGAAATTAGAATATCCCTCAAAGATTTTTTTCCTGACCTATCTGGGCTCAATTCTAGGAAGGCGTATGGTCCTGATGGTGTCCCTCCTGCTGTTTTTAAGAACTGTGCTTCTGTACTGACACCCTGCCAAGGCAAACTCTTTCGTCTTTATTTTTGATCTGGTACTTTTCCTTCCTGTGAAAATTTGCTTTCATTCAGCATGTCCCAAAGAAGGGTGACCGCTTTCAATCCTACAACTATCGTCCAACTGCTTTAATTTCTTGCCTTTCTAGAGTTTTTAAATCTATCCTTAATAGGAAGATTCTTAAACATCTCTCTGTTCACAATCTTATTTCAGATCGTCAGTGTGGGTTCTGCAAGGGACGCTCGACTGGGAATCTTCTTGCATATTTCTCTAACTTTTGGTCATCCTCGTTTGGGGATTTCGGTGAAACCTTTGCTGTTGCGCTAGACATATCAAAAGACTTTGATAGAGTCTGTCACAAATCTTTAATTTCGAAACTGCCCTCCTTCGGTTTCTGTCCTTCTATCTGTGCCTTCATCTCTAATTTCCCCTCTCGCCGATCTATAACTGCGGTTGCAGATGGCCACTGTTCTTCTCCTGAAGCTATTAATAGTAGTCTTCCTCGGGGCTCTATCCTGTCATCCACTCTTTTCCTTTTATTTATCAATAATCTTTTAAGACGCACTTCCTGTCCTATTCACTCCTATGCCGATGATTGCACTCTTCACTTTTCCACCCGTTTCACAAAGAAAAGTTTCAAAAACTCATTTCCTTCATCTGTCTACTCGTCACAATCTTCCACACGACTATCCCCTTAACTTCAACAATACACGAGTAAATCCTTCCTCTTCTTTTAACATTCTCGGCGTTTCCTTTTCTCGTGATCTTTCCTGGAAAGATCACATATACTCTCTTTCCAAAATAGCTTCTAAGAGGTTAGGCGTGCTGTATCTGCTCCGCAGTTTCTTCACTTTCACCCAGTTGCTCTCTCTGTACAGGAGTGTTGTCCGCCCTTGTATGGCGTACGCTTCTCGTGTGTGGGGTGGCTCAACTCACACAGCTCTACTTCACCGGGTGGAATCAAAGGCTTTTCGTCTGATCAATTCCCCGCCTCTTACTGACTGTCCTCAATCCCTCTCTCTTTGCTATCGCTATTATAACGGACACTGCTTTTCTGTACTCTCTAACTGCATGCCTTCTCCTTTAAGGAGAACATACAATACCAGACTTTTTATACATTCTCATTACTTTTCTGTCCAATTCTCTAACGCAAGGATTAATCGGTATTTTCAATCTTTCATTTACTCAACCCGTCAACTCTGGAACAATCTTCCTCAATCCATCTTCCCCCCTGTCTATGACCCAAATTTTCAAACGCAGAGTGTCCAAGCATCTCGAAAACCCTGGACCTTGATTTTGTCTCCCTTCGTCCTCTATTGGGGGGGGGGGGGGTGCGCGCATTCGTCCTTGGCCCCTTCTTCCTGCATAAAAAAAATACACAAATGTAAATATTGGTGCAATTTGAAAACCTGCCCTTCTTTGCCTGAAAGTTTAGCATCAACAAATTTAACAACATTGCAAGATTTAGACCTACAGCATTACCCCATCATTAAGTAACCAATGATTTTGACGAGTATAACTTTTCTGACTCTTTTTTTTTATTATTAAATCTTCATTAATAGCTTAATTTAACATACCCAAACAATCACCTAACTTCCTGCATCATGCGAGCGTTAACCCAAGTTAAGTTAGGTTAATCTAACTTATTTTCAAATGGATTAACTTTTTAAATTTTATTTCTAGTCTACAAAATGACGAGGAGCAATCCAAGAATAAACACCCCAAATCAATTTAGGGTGCTTTTTCTTGGATTGGGTCGAACGGGGGTGCTTATTCTTGGATTGCTCTAAAATGGAGTTAAAATGGAGCTAAAATGGAGTTAATTGCTCTAAAATGGTTAATTGAATGCCCGGTTAGGTTAATTGTACGCCCTTGACGATTGGTTAGGTTAAGTCGTGATATTTTCGTTAAAGCTAACGAAAATATCACGACTTAACCTAATCAATCGTTAAGGGTGTACAGTTGACCTAAGCTGGCATTCAATTAACCTAACCGGACATTCAATAATTTTACCGTAGGTTTCGGGTATATATATATATATATATATATATATATATATATATATATATATATATGAGCAATCCAAGAATAAGCACCCCAAATCAAGTTTGAGGGCAAGATGACAGCATCACCTTTTCAAAATGAAGTGTTACCATTTTTGGTTGAAGATCCATTGCCAGTATTAAATTGGTGAAAGGGAAAAAATCTTATTAAAAAAGGTGATGCTGTGTGCTAAGTGTGATCAAACAATGACCTGGACAAAGTTTTCGAGGAATGGTGATGTTAAAATCCCTTCATTTGGATTGAGGTCGAACTGGGGTGCTGTTTCTTGGATTGGGGTCTAACTGGGGTGTTTTTTCTTGGATTGGGGACTTTGGGATGCTTATTCTTGGATTGCTCCAATGGCGCAGGTACACCCAAAGTTAAAAGGTAACTCTTTAATCAACAATGTTTTGATTAAAAGTATAATATTGTAACCGAGATAAAATGCTTCTTTCTGAAATATAAACTAATTTTTCAGTTAAAAAAAAAAAGTTATTTCGCTTCACTTTAACGTATTCCCAAAATTTAAAAATAAAAAAGTAAAAAAGATTGAATTTCTTTAATCTTTTTGGGTCACTTTGATCTTCCAATATTAAAATTTGGAAAATATATGTAAGTTCCATCTATATATATATATTATATATATATTATATTATATAATATATATATATATATATATATATATATATATATATGAATTTCTATATTATCTGTATAAAATTTAAAATTTAATATTCTTATTTTTCCTGAAGGTTATTACTGCATTTTTGTTCTGAAGATTTTTGACGTTTTGATAATTGTAACCCTCCCGCCCCACCATAACGATACAATAACATAGCATGCGCCTCGGTGGTGTAGTGGTTAGCGTCGCTGACTACGAATCCATCGGCCCTGGGATCGAGACCCGGTGACGGCAGCCGGCGCGCAGCAGAACCCAGCTGTTCATCCTTCACACAATAAAGAAAGTGGTTGGTAGATAAATGGGTACCCTGGGTGGCCTAGACGCTGGGCTGCTGGTGGGGCGTGATTCGGATTCCACGTTAAACTGTAGGTCTAAGTCGGAGTGAAAAGCTTGACCTTCGTCAGAATGAACAATTCGGGCGGAAGCAAACCAAATCAAAGGTGTGTATGTATATATATTAGAATGCCCGCTGCTTCATACGCAGCAAAAGAAAAACCCGAAACACAACCTAGGTTGGAGGGGTGGGGAGAGACTGGGACGGGCGAAAACCTTCCCGGGTTCTCCATTAATGCGTATACTAAATTTGGTGCGGATTATCCTAACCGTTTAGGTGTTTATAAACGAGCATAGAACAAACAGAGACATCATCATCTCTCTCTCTCTCTATATATATATATATATATAATATATATATATATATATATATATATATATAATGAAACTGCAATAACCGCATAGAAAGTAATAAAAGTTAAAACTCACGTATAAAGATTTGTTTTTTTTGCAAATCGATTGGGCTACGTCGTGGCCAGTGTCGTAACACCGCTTTTCGTCTATCAACGAAGTTAAGCGACATTGGGTTTGGGGAGTAGTTGGATGATGGGATATATACAGGGTGGTGCAAAAGTCGCGCATCATAGGAATTTTCAATGTTGATTATAATATATTATTTTTTCTTTTAGGTTGGGGATGGCCGCGAAATTAACAATAGACGAGAGGGTGAGCTTAGTTTTAATGTATGGAATACCAGGTACAACAAATCGATGAATCGGTACAGAATTTAAAGTCTGTACCGATTCATCGATTTGTAGTATAGAACTGTTATTCCATACATTAAAACCGAGCTCACCCTATCCTCTATTGTTAATTTCGCAGCCATCTCCTACCTAAAAGAAAAAATAATATGATAAACACTGAAAATTCCTATGATGCGCGACTTTTTCGCCACCCTGTATATATTGCTAAAGATAAGAGTGTTTATTTCTCTTTATTTTAAGTTGGCACTAAATATTTGAAACAAAATATATTCCACTACACCCAGTGTACACTCCAATACACCATTTATAACTCGTATTTGAATAAGTACGGTTAGGTTTTTGTCTATTATTTATTATTATTATTATTATTATTATTATTATTAATTCTTTTAATTATTATTTTTTTTGTATATTAATCTAATCAGTAAACTTGTATTTAACTATTAACTTTTCACGTGAGCTTTAAAATGTAGCAAAATTGCAGAACGAAACTCATATTTTAGTAAGTATTTTATATTTCAACTTTAGTCTGTTCGTATAATTTTGTAAAAAAAATATATCCGAGAATAAAGAAGAATAGAATAAAAAAAAAGAATAATTCCTAATTATCTACTACGAGTATTTTGTTTATGAATTTCTATATTATCTGTATAAAATTTAATATTCTTATCATTGTTTTGGAGATTGATGATCTCTTACTTTTTCCTTTAAAGGTCTTTACTGCATTTTTGGTCTGAAGATTTTGGACGTTTTGATAATTGTAACTCCCCCCCCCCCCCCACCATAACGATACAATAACGTAACAATATTAAACGCTATCGACTATGGTGTTCCATAGATCAATGAAAACTGAGGCTCTCGGGAAGTATTGCTGTAAACGTGTTTAAACATGGCGTAACGTCATTACGTTGAGATAAATTCATTTAATAATGTAATAAATATTTAGTTAGTATTCTATTTCGTTTTATAGTGCATCAAATTTTCGACTCCAAATCTCGCTCTTGGAATTGATTCCAATTCTGATTCCGGTCAAAAAGAATTATTTTCGAAATGACAATTAACCATGTGTATATATATATATATATATATATATACAGGGTAGGCCGTAAGTTTCCATACATAGGAAAAATAAACATTTTTTTATGGACAACCATTTTTATTTATATAATATGCTCTACATGGTTGCCATTGTTTTGAAAACACATTTCAATACGTGTTCCCCACTGTTGATGAACACGCATTAGCACAGTTGACGTTATGCTTGTAATGGCGTTGGTGATACGTTCCTTTAGATGATTTATGTCTCGTATCTTTTCCTGATACACCATGGCCTTCAAGTGCCCCCAAGATAGAAATCAAGGGGGGTGAGATCTAGGGATCTGGGAGGCCACTCCACAGGACCACGCCGACCAATCCAAGCATCCGGAAACTGCTGATCCAAATACCGACGCACGTGAAGACCATAATGAGGTGGAGCTCCATCTTGCTGGAAGTAAACTGGGAAGTTACCTTCCTCGTTTAGCAGGGATGGGAAAATCTCTTCTTGCAACATGTTAAGATACCTTTCGGCATTAAGATTTCCACTGACAGAAATTGGTCCAATAATTCTGTCACCCCATATCACACCATCACTTTACCGGCACCTTGCATCTTCGTCGGACTCAGCCAGTTAGGGTTAGCATTACTCCAATAACGTATGTTTTGCCGATTAACCTCCCATTGACGTAAAAATTTGCTTCATCAGTAAACAAGATCTTACGTCAAACGCATATTCTTAGGGTATCTGAAACATAAAAACAAACGTTTAATTTTTCCTATGTATGGAAACTTACGGCCCACCCTGTATAATATATATATATATAATATATATATATATATTATATATATATAGAGTGTCCCAAAACAACGTATACATTTTTAAAAAACTTATAACAGGCGAACCCACTAACGGATTCAGATGATTTTTATTTCTTTTTATAGGTAAAATATACAACTTCGAAATAATAGATAGTTAATTTGTTTTAAAAACACGTAAGTGTTCGAAATGTCGACCATTGACATCAATGCACCACTGCGCTTTTTGATTCACTGATTGGCAGACTTCAACAAAAATGTTTGTAGGGATATTTCTACACGCTTCTTCAACTGTGCTCTTTAGTTGTTCAAGTGATGTAGGTCTTCTACTGTATACTTCATTTTTCAAATGACCCCATAAAAAAAAGTCAAGTGGGTTCAAATCTGGTGAACGTGGTGGATACTCGATACTACCTCGTCGTCCGATCCACCGATAATGAAATGTTTCATCAAGGTAGTTCCTGACATCCTGATGGTAATGAGGAGGTGCTCCATCTTGTTGAAAGTAAATGTCCTCATCTCCGTATAGCTGTCGAATTGCAGGAAAACCTTTTCCCCGAAGCATGTTGAGGTAGCTATGGCCGGTAACTGTACCATCGAAAAAGAATGGACCAACCAAACCTTTGGAAGAAAAACCACACCAGACAGTTATACCCGGTAAATTTACATGTCGTTCCACATAAATGTGTGGATTTTCTTGTGACCAGTATGTGCAATTATGACGATTAATTATACCATTCAACTTAAATGTAGCCTCATCAGACCACACAATTTTGTCCGCAAATTGGCCATCTTCTGTGTTTTTTACTCGAAACCATTCGCAAAACTGGATTCTGCGATCCGGATCATCCTCATTCAAGGCATGTAATAATCTCGGGATGTAATATTTCCATTTAGCATTCTTCAGAATTCTGTGGACACTTGTCTTACTTTTCCCTGTTTCACGAGCACATTGTCTCACAGATTTTCTTGGTGATCGGTTGAATACCTGTAGCACTTCATCAGAAGTGTTAGCATCTGTTGATGTCTTTGGACGTCCAGTCGCTTGCTTGTACACATCATGCACAGTACCGTATACTTCAAATTTCTCACAGATATGTGAAATGGTAAGTCGAGTTGGAGGATTAGTTCCAAAATTGTCTCTCCACTGTTGTTGAACCTTTGATATCTTCTCAACTTTAAAATACGACTTTAGTATCCATTTTCGTTGCTCAAATGATAAGCGCACACTTCCATTTTCCATGTTTACTGTAGGCAGGCAAGGCTATTACTAATTTCGATTTTGTATCTCCTTAGGCTAGCCAAGGCTGTTAACAATTTCGCTTTTGTATCTCCTTAGGCTATAGGCTATAAAAAGAAATAAAAATCATCTGAATCTGTTAGTGGGTTCTCCTGTTATAAATTTTTAAAAAATGTACACGTTGTTTTGGGACACTCGTATATATATATATATATATAATATATATATATATATATTATATATATAATATATATATATATAATATATATAATATATATATATTTTTAGTATTTGATTTAAAAAAAAAATCATTTTCAAGTATGCCTTCTGTATTTATTACGAGTTCACTTTTATTTGTGATTTATAAAGTAATTTCGAATAATTAGTCAAAATTACCCAGAGGGAATTTTCTGAAATAATTGACTAATTACAAAAGGCAAAACTAATGACTATAAAGTTTTACTCAAAGTATGAACGTCACAGGACGACAAGGACAAAAATCTAACACAATCTTCCTACTTCAAAAGGGAATGAGGTGGGGGGGAGGGCGATGAAGGAAAAGCCGTCGGTAATTTGAAGGGAAGATGGGGGGGGCCTTATTCTTCCAGAGTAAACAATATGTGAAATGCACAAACAAACGGTAAACTAAAATGAACGAAATGACACAGACGCTCATCGTCCGCAACCCTTTGATGGATATACACACGCATAAAAACACGAAAGCAATCGCTTTTCCACCAATGGAAAGGGAGAAAGGGAAAACTTATTTTGTGATATTAATAATTCATCTCTGAATCACAAACTGTGAGCATACACACCACAAACGAATAACGAGAAATGATTGATACATTTATTTGAAATTTTAATTTTTGTATTCAATCTCGCTTAAACTAGAATGCGAAAGAGGGTTTCCGATCTTTTTCGTAATGGTATACGCGCAAAAAGTAAAAACCTAACCCAGATGGAAACAGGGTTCATCATTGGGGTTTCTCGGAAAGGGATATAGTTAATGCACTATGGCAGTCGTATGGAAAATAAAAAGCATTGCCCTGACCTGATACACGGAATACGAGGCTTTTAAGGAAATACAAAAAAAGCGTAAACAGAATCATTGTACAGGGTGTTCAAAAAGAAACGCGACCCATTGGAGAATGCATATATCATTGTAACCTAACCCTTTCTCTTCTATTTTGGGTTGCGTTTCCTTGAACACCCTGTACATATTGTACTGTATTTTTGTTCTGAAGATTTTTGACGTTTTGATAATTGTAACCCCCCGCCCCACCATAACGATGCAATAACACAATATAACTTCATGTCGCACCTCTTCAAAAACATTGACATTGCAGAAACAGAACCAATCCACACCAACTTTATGCCACCAGTATAGTATTCATTTTCACATTATGCCAACCAGTATAGTACTATTTTTCAATTTTTAATGAATTTTAACGAACATGCGTTACTTTGAAGTCAGATTTGGAAGGTCTTTCTTAGTTTATGATATCATCAAGAGAGAAATTTGCGCTGTTTGCTAAAAATAAAGCGAAAATGTGAAACGTATCTGAATGTTACTAAAGCGTTTGATGAATCCAGTGACTGAATAATTGTAGACAAATTTAAAACACTGCTACTAACGGATCTTAGACTTTTTACGACGAAGATCACGCAAATACAATTTAGGAAAACAGGAAAATTCTAAACACTTCTCGCAAAAGAAACGAAACTCGAGTGAAAAACGAAAGATAATAGTTTGGTTGGTATGTATTCTCGTGCATTCAAGGATGCACGAGAGGAAATGAGTTTTATTATAGCAATAGTTCTTATTTATTTAACCCAAAGACATAGTTGTAGGTAGGAAAGAATGCATAAATAAACACAAACTTACTCTTTAAGAGAGAGAGAGAGAGAGTTTACAAGGAGTTACAAGGAAAAGAAAGTACCTCAAAAGGCCTTGCGGCCCATACGAGGAGGTACCAATGGCAACGGGAGCCAGGGAAAATTTTGTAAAAGTTTATTTTTCTTTCAACTATCTAGCAGTAGTAGAAAAACTGGATAGTAAAGTCGAAGCTCTCCCCACCCTCCGCTCCCTCCCGCCAGAGGCAGGTACGGAAAAAGGTTGAAGAAAATACCTTGACCCTGGAAAAGTAGCCAAGGAAATTTTAACAGGAAAGTGGGAGAATATATAATAGACTCTATATTTAGCTTGCTCACAGAGACACCGAGCAAGCGAACTCCTGCAGAGTTTCTGAGGTTTTAATCTAAACTATGAGTGTGTTCAGTACTTTGTCTAGCCTATTTTTAAACAGATTTACACTTTGACTGGAAACAAACCTCTGAGGGAAGTTGGTTCCAGATATTAACTATTTTTAGGGAAAGAAATTTCCGCAGACTGAGGTCCTAAATGTCTTTACACACTCAAATAGTGTGCAAGATTTCGTCTAACCTTTTCTTGAACTGAGCCACAGAGAACTGTTCACAACTTCCAAAGGTAACTGTTCCATGTGTCACAGATTATACGTAAAGTAATTCCCACACACACTAGTCCTAAACCATTTCAAATCCAACTTCCAAACCATTGTTGCGAGTTGGGGAGAGAGAGAGAGAGGAGAGAGGAGAGAGAGAGAGAGAGAGAAGAGAGAGAGAGAGGAGAGAGAGAGAGAGAGAGTATGAATGAACAATGATATACTAACGATTAGAGAGATTCTACTATTCTTTCTTAAGAAGGTCTTGAGGAGAAACTCGGGGAAATTTGAGTTTGAACTTGAGAAAGATATAAGATACTGTATTTTAGCGTTTATTTATCTTGCATATTTCTCTCTCTCTCTCTCTCTCGTGAAACGTCTTTAATTTACTTCTCTTTAATTTTTTTTTGCACCCCTTTTCTAATTCTAAACTTTAACGAGGTAGCGTGGCTATCATTTGGGACTCAACACGGTCTGCAGGACAATTACATCTTTGAACAAAAAGGGAGAACTTCGAATGACGACAAATTTCACTATTTATTTTAGGCATTAAGATATACAGATATATGGCTGAAGCCGGGCCTTCTGAAGCCGAATCTTATAGAACCGGGACCGGAAGACGAATCCCTTAGTTAACCTATTCTAAATAAGTATAGGTTAACTATTTTTGGTTATTAGTATTACTACTAATAAAAATATTAAAATAGTTAAATAAAAAATAAAACCCCTCAAACTATACAAATAACCGAGTCTCGAAGCCGAAGCTGGCATCAGCCCCATATTTGTAAAACAATAAAGATGACGGGGGGAAGGCGAGTGTAAATTTATAATTTAACTATGGATCGTGGAGAGAGCTTCTAGTTAACTCTAAATCACAAATTACATTTTTAACGCCCGTCACGAGACTGCCTATGCCTCCGGCCTCAGCGCATTTTCAGATCTCTCTCCAATGATGCCAACTAGTATTTTATAATTTAAATAATTACATTTTACACGCGTTAATTTCATTCAATTAAATCAGTTTACAACACCAAAAAAAAAAATAATTTTATTACACTTTAAAAAACATTATTAAATTTCCTATTTAAAAACCAATACACGTCAACACATATTTTCACCATATCATAACCAGCCTTTTGCAGTTTGCAAAGCATTGTATATAGAATAGAATTTTATTATATAATTCAGTTCCTTACTCATATTTCACTGTTTCACTAAAAGCTGTCGCGTAAACAACCCGAAACAAAACTGCGTTTCTCTAACGCATATGAAGATATCATGTATGATATATATATATCGCTGAATATGATTAATAATGCATGCGGAGATAGACCATTACGAAGGATATAGGATATTTTTTGGCCATTCGTCTGAACATTAAAATTATGAAGAAGAGAACTAACTATTATGCAAACAAAGTTTAATGCTTAATATATTCTAAAAAAAATGTAACTCATCGTGTGTATACATAACCTTTGCTTACACACACACACACACACTTACACACACACACACACACTCACACACGTATGGCTATCTTACAAAACTTTTATACGAGTAATTTTAATTGTCGATGGCGACAATTAACTTAATCTAAGTAACCTAATGACTTTAATCTAACCTAACATAGTGTAAACTTCCTTATAGCCTTTTGTTAATGATGTTTAATGAATTTCAAGGAAAAAAATGTCTGTACCTATGGTGACATCGCTCATGTCTCTACAAGGACGTTCGTGTCGCGACGGGCTCTGTGTGTATCCTCAAGATCACCGCGCGCGTAACACACACACACACACACACCACACACTTTACCGTACTCGCGAAGACTGTACGTAAATTTAGTTTTAGTTTCTCTTATAAGAGTCATTAATCTTCATTTGTAATATAATGAATGAGTGAACGAAATAAAATGGGTAAAACTTAAGTAAAATAAGTTTTCTGAACCTTATAATCTTTTGACGAACGAATCTCTCAAAAAAAGATAATGGTCACTATTATTATTATTATTATTATTATTATATTATTTATTATTATTAAGAAATTTGAGGTCAGTTTCTAATTTAATGTACAGGGTATTCACAATGTTTTGTCACCCCAATAAAATACTACTGATTTTCGTTTTTCTTTCAGACCCATTTGAAATGTGTGACAGCAGCAATTATACGATTGAACAACGCATATTGGCTCGTACCTGGGTCCATGAGCGGCCATGTAATGGCAAAACCATTGAAAATATTCGTGCAAACTTCCAGGACCGATTGAATCGTGCAGTTGCTGCTATCACACATTTCAAATGAGTCTGAAAGAAAAACGAAAATCAGTTAGTATTTAACTGGGGTGACAAGACATTGTGGACAAGACATTGTATTTCTATGAAACTTCTCCAAATTCTTAAAAGAATTTGTCGCACATACAAAAATTTTCTTCAAAACCATTCTTATATATATATATATATATATATATATATATATATATATATGGGCTACGTCGTGGCCAATGACGTAACACCGCTTCCCGGAGATCAGCGAAGTTAAGCGACATTGGGTCTTGGGTCTGGGTAGTAGTTGGACGGGAGACCGTCCTCCACGCCTAGATTATGTAGCGAGCCGTGGTTCGGATCCCACGTAAAGCTGTAGGTCCCCTCCGTCATATGACCTTAGATGTTGCGAAGGAGGTTAAACAACCCCAATAAAAAAAAAAATATATATATATATATATATATACACACGCGAGTGTATATATAAAAATAAAATAAAATACAAAATGATGAAACGTATATGAAGCCTATTTAAATTTTATTAATTGAAAATATTGAAGAAACATTTCAGTTCTTTGTATTTGATATTATTTATTTTTTAATCAATACTGATTCTGCCAATCTCAAAAAACTGTGAAAAACATTCATTTTATATATTGAAAAATTCTTTAAGATAGTGTTATTGGCCGGTTTTTAGGGTCTTTTTATTTTCAAACATTCGTAAATTTTGCTTGGTTTCTACTTGTACTGAATTGCTCTGAGGTGCATTGTGCTTGTGGTGGTGTAACCAATGTAAAGGGAGTTATATCCTTCTTCCGGACATCTAAATTTGGTACGCCACATTCGTATGTTCATTCTCGGAATATTTCTTTCTAGATGAAAATTTTTTTCAAGAAATATAGAAATCTTCTTTCTGACCTACAGAAGAAAACGGGAACTTTTTTTTTATGGCAAGTAATACATTCAGAAGGAAGACTTGATAAAGAAGGGTTCACGGGCTACAAAGCAAGAAAAAGCCTTGGCTGTCAGAGACCAATCGCAAAAAGAAATTGCAATGGGCAAAAATGCATAGATGTCAGGCCTCTGAGAATTAAGCAAGTTCTCTGATCTGACGAAAGTTAGTTTGAGGTTATGAAAGCAAAGTCTTCACATGCAATATGAATACCCATTGTAACAATAAGAGTTTTCGTTGAGTTAGTCGTGTTATGTCCTATAATTCCAAGGTTCAGCCTTCGTTAGTATTATTTATTAGGAAGAGTGTAGGAAGGGCCAGCAACAATAATAATGACTGTATTGTCCGGACGGTCAAATATTAGTAGAGAGCTGTAACAAATTGTATGCGTCAGGTTCTAATCCCGGAGTTCTTTATGGGCTTTCTAAGGCACACAAACTAAATGTGCCATTATGCCAGTAATTTAAATATCAATACTATAAATACCACAAATTCTAACTTACCCAAATTATTAGTTCTAGTTTTGAACTCTTTGACTCTTAATAGCTATCCTTTGAAAAACTCCTTGAATTTGTTGAACTTATTTGTTCTATATCTGTGAGTGATTGTTACAAGATGAACTTTGATGTTGAATTTTTATTCACTAACGTAACAGTGATTTTATATTTTTAAACAGAAAACCTACGCACTTACCTTTTTGAATTACATCAAATACAAAACCTCCAAATATAAAATTTAATTTAGAAGAAGATATTGTTTCAACTTTAGCATTTCTAGATGTCCTGGTAACGCGAGGCATTGACTCTTTTTCCCCCTCAGTTTTTATAAAGAAAACCTTCAACTCTCTTAGCTAATAATGATTTTATATTTATTCCCATTCAGTTTAAATAATGTTTGTCGTGTCTTTCGACTTTTTGTAGCAAATCAATAATACCCTTGATTTGAGCTTGGAAATTATTATTAAATGTTTTTCACTTTATATTAAACACCTTTGCTCTCTCTATCAGTTCCAAAGCTAGAGGTTTATTTGAAGATCCCCTATTTAGGCACACACACACACACACACACACACACACACACACCAACACACACACACACACATCAAGAAACTTATAAAGGCACTAAAATAAATAGTCGATAAATCATAACCACACTATAATTTTAAGTTTTTATTCATTAAGTTTTTTATCACACAAAAAAACAGCTTTCTATGTTTACAAATATATCTGTGTTGACTGCAACGCCAGTTACATAGGTCAAACAACCCTGCAATTGAAGCGAAGCAAAGGATAGGCAAATATAAATGCTATTTCCCATAGAACCAGCCGAACTGTGAATATTCAGTTATTCGCAATAACGCTGACCAATTCTCTCATTCAATAACCACCGATAGCTTTTCGATACTCGCCAGATATTTATTCAAATCGGATTTTAAAATTCATGAATCTTTATACATTCATATTCTGAAGCCAACACTCAAATTATGTATAGTACAGTATACCTTCTGCGCCGCCCATTGCGCTCCAAATATATTTCATATTTGTAAGTATTTTATAGTTTTTTATTATTTTATCCTTTAATTTTTAACTTTTAGCCTTTTACCTAAGTTTTTAATACTCTGGTTTCGCCACTGACGATGGAGGCCACTGTCTCCGAAACGTTTGTATTTAAAGAATTAAGATGTTTGGTGTTGATGCTTGGGTCTTCCTTTTCATACCATATACAGGATGCTACAAAAGTAGGTATACGGTTAGCTGTATAAAATAAATAGCTAATTGTATACGGTATACCTACTTTCGCACGACCTTGTATATGGTATGAAAAGGAAGACCCAAGTACCAACACCAAACGTATTGTTCAGAGATTAAACAAAACCCTTTACTTTCTTCTCAATGTACTTTCGGCCGACTAAACGTACTCTTTAAGTACTTTATATTCAGAATACCTTTAGTGCTCTTATTACTCTCCATTTTAAGTGGTTTCTAAGAGTATATATGAGGCGTCGCGCGGCACAATGACGAATGTGCCAAAACAAAGTTTTGAGGAAAAGGGCTTTAAAGTTTGTGAAAGTTTAAATACTCGTAACTTTATTAAAATAGACGTAATTCGATTTTTTTTTATTTTATTTTATAAGTAATTTTACGAACATTGAATGAGTGAATGCTTAAATGATAAAACAGAAGCGTTTAAAGTTTTTATAAGATAAAATAGCAATAAGGGTATAAAGATTGGAAGATTATAGCAATAACTTTATAAAAAGTGAATGAATTTTGATTTATTTTATTTTTTTTTGCAATTTTGCAGTGATACAATAACGAATACGCCAAAAGACGACTTGGTACATGATAGAGGAAAGGCTGAAGTTTACTCTTGCATAGAAAACGAAAATTTTCCCCGTTGGTTGATTCATCATTGTGCCGCGCGACACCACACACACACACACACACATATATATATCAAAGCCTTATACCATCTCTTTTATACCAATAACAGCAATGAAGACCAACCAAATAACATGTCATGACGCAGCTAAACTGCGGCGCAGATCGGATGTTTAGAAAAGTTTGTCGGAGTGAAGGAAACTTTTTTCTTATTCACTTCTTTGAACAAAAGAACAGTTTTATTATAGTTTACGTTTGAATTAAAGTCTCTTTCGTCAACTTTTCTATTAAGTTTTTCATTTTGAAGTTCACTGAAACTATTAACTTGGGGATGTAATAAGATGTATGTTGTGAATGCTGTTGTTTTTCTTTCATTAAAGGAAACACAATCTCTTTATATATATATATATATATATATATATATATATATATATATATATATAATATATGGAAGTGAGTTATGCTCCTCAGGAAAAGACCTCCGAGGCCTTTTCCTCATGAGTGTAACTCACTTTCATATTAGGCATTGCGTGTTATTCTACCTGTAACACAAAAAAAAAGTCCCAAAACAAGACATCAATTTGAATATTTGTTCTAGTTTTAATGTATTACTTTTGTAAATTTAATTTAAAATAAATTTTTCTATATGAGACCGAACTTATGGGACACCATATATATATATATATATATATGAAAAATTTGCCCCCACCAGGGTTCAAACCCACCACCTCTTGCATAGTTGTTTAAACGCATGACAGGTTGTGTTAACTTATCCTGTCGTAGTGTAGTGACAAGCGCCTTCATTTTGTATTCAAGAGCTGGCGGGTTGGAGCTCCGGTTGGGGCGAATTTTTTATTATGAAAATCGTGTGGATTCATACATGAAATTACACACACACACACACACACACACACGCGCACACACATATATATGTCATAATTCCTCCTACATTTTCGTCGGTGGTGATTGAAGTTGAAAGCTCGTACGTGTAATGTCTTTTATATTTTAAAATTTTTAATTAGTTACGCTTGCGTTAAGGGAGGGAAGGTTTCCATAGAGGGAAGAATAATTATTAATTAATCTGTCTTTTCAACCAGAAAACGTATTTCGCCGATTTTGTCGCTTATCCCCTTCTCCCGCTGCACTTTCGTTCAAGACTATTTTTGTCTTTTAACCAAAATGTATAAAATATAATTTTAATCAAAACTAAATATTTTTTAATAACTATTCACTTAGGCCGGGCGCACACAGGATCATCTCGCGACTCACGACTGACGACTCGGGTCGTATCCGAGTCGCGTGTGATTTTTACATTGACAGAATGGGAGCTCCGCACACTGCGGCGATTGCGACGCGCTTCTGGGGAATTCTGAGGAATTCTGGGGAATCGCGTCGTGGTCGCTGCAGTGTGCGAGGTTCCCATCCTGTCAATGTAAAAATCACACGCGACTCAAATCGTTACGACCCAAGTTGTCAGTCGTGAGTCGCGAGACGATGCTGTGTGCGGCCGGCCTAACATTACATACATTTTGGCTTCCTTTTCCAACAATTAAACTAAACTTATACAAATATGTAGAAACAGTTATAGAGAAGTTACGTTCTAGTACGATATATTATTATTATTATTATTATTATTATTATTATTAGTTCAGGGGGGGGGGGGGCATTACAGTCCAACTGGTACTGAAAGGGTTATTTACTATTAGGGTTTTTTTGTGTGTATCTCACACTGACGCAGTTTGTCCAGTTGAAGTACTTCGTTTGACTGGTGTTTTGGTTTTGTAGTTTAGGTGTTCCGTGTTAAGTCCAGTGTCAGGTGTTCAGGTGTCCGAAAAGTCTTTACCCAATAAGAAATATATTTATTTATGGAACCGTACCATAAATTGAACATATATATATATATATATATATATATATATATATATATATATATATATATATATATATATATATATATATATACACACCTTACCTTACCTTATGAACCTTATGTTGTTTCGTGCGTTGGTCTCTCTTCACACGGAGGTCAAGCTGGTGGCCCCGCCTCTATAAACTTGGTAATCATACTATAGAAATGATCCTTTGAAGTATGATATATATATATATATATATATGAAGTATGATATATATATATATATATATATATATATATATATATATATATATATAAGATTAATAGGCGGAGATTGTAGATACCAGTCGACCAGGGAAGCATTCGAGAGGGGGAACGTTAGGCAGGAGACAGGGAGTGCGGGAACTCCTGTTTCTCCCGTTACTGTCCTCCTTAGCTAATCTTTTTCCGTGTTTCATCTACCCTGTGAGCAGTCCAGCATGCCCTCAAACACACGCTTTTCTCTCTATTCCTCACTGCACATACATGCATCTTACACACTACGCAATCTTTTCAAAATTTCTCAAAAAAAAGATGGTATCATCGAACTTTGGAGACCTTGTTTTTGGCTCTCTCTCCTTCTTCTGTGGAGTAATTTTTGTGGGCGTTCGCCCTTGGCCCCATCATTTCCACATAAAATATATATACAATATATATATATATATATATAGTGTATATACCAGAATATGGCGAGAGTAAAGAAATAGCAAAGACATGATAAATAAAATACTGAATAATAAAAAGGTTCCAACAAGCGAATATATAACCACAAATATTGTTCTAGTTTATAGTTATTATTCCAAATATATAAGAAAAGTGTCATTCGACACTCAAAGAATATTCTGAATGTATAAATAAACTATTCTTTTATAGATATATATTTAGATATTCACTGTTCTATATATATATATATATATATATATATATATATATATATATATATATATATATCTCTCTGGTAAAAGTTTCGTGCGTCGGTCCCTCTTCACACGAAGATCAAGCTGGTGGCCCCACCTCTAGTCCTGGCCTGATGAAGTAGCGAGTTGCTTTCTTGCGATCTTCATCGCACATAGCCAGGCGCAACCGGCTCATCTGGTACCGTTCTGAACCAGGCATCTAGTCTTCTTTTGAAGATTTCAATTTTGACCCCTGTGACGTTCCTGAAGCCTTTTGGAAGCTGGTTGAAAAGTCATGGCCCCTTGAGGGTTTCCCTTGTTGGGCCTTTAGTTCGGAAACATTACATATTCTACCTTACCTATTTTCCAGTGTTGTTTGGATGTTAATTTGATTTAGTTTGAGCTTAGGTACCAGATTTTGATCATTTTCTACATGTAAATTATGGTGTGTGTGTGTCTCTCTCTCTCTCTCTCTCTCTCTCTCTCTCTCTCTCTCTCTCTCTCTCTCTCTCTCTCTCTCTCTCTTCTTCTTTCCACCGAATACAGATTTAATTTATGTAGTCTTTCCCAGTAGTTGAGTTCTTTGCAGCCATCGCTCTTGGCTGTGAAGTTCCTCTGGACTACTTCTAGTTTATTAATTTCTTCTTAATGTCTTCTTCGGAAACATTACACATTCTACCTTACCTATTTTCCAGTGTTGTTTGGATGTTAATTTGATTTAGTTTGAGCTTAGGTACCAGATTTTGATCATTTTCTACATGTAAATTATGGTGTGTGTGTGTGTGTGTGTGTGTGTGTGTGTGGTGTGTGTGTGTGTGTGTGTGTGTCTCTCTCTCTCTCTCTCTCTCTCTCTCTCTCTCTCCTTCTTCTTCTTTCCACCGAATACAGATTTAATTTATGTAGTCTTTCCCAGTAGTTGAGTTCTTTGCAGCCATCACTCTTGGCTGTGAAGTTCCTCTGGACTACTTCTAGTTTATTAATTTCTTCTTTTTTATATGGGTACGTCAAGGCTGAGCAGTATTCAAGTTTTAGTATGATCAGTGTTTTCAGCAGAGGAATCATTACTTCGTCCCTTCTTTTGAAGGTTCTCTGTAGCTGGTCCGTAACTCTTTTTGCTTTGTTTATCGCTATCTGATTCTGTGTTTAAAATTTTGCATGATCGGTCATTATTGCCCTAAATCTTTTGCTTTCGTGCTTCTCTTTAATTTCGTATCTATCTAGAGCATAGTCTGTTTAAATTCTTCATTTCTTCCATATCTCAAGAGCTGAAATTTCTCATTATTAACATTCATGTTAATGTCTTCGTATAGTCTGTGTTTAAATCATCGGTTAGCTCATTATTTTCTTTCCTTAAAGGTGCGAGAGTGGTCCGCGTTGTTGTGTTTCTTTTCGCGAAGCTATAGAAGTATTTTGGGTTATCCTTTATTGTTTTCAGCGCATCTTCCTCTTCTCTCTCTGAATGGCCCTTAACCCTTAATTCCTACCTATTATAAAAGTTACGCTAGCAATACACGGGGTACTGGGGTACACCAGTATCCCGGGTAGGGTTTAAAGGTTAATTAAGGTTTGTATTTCCCTGTCTATACTTTCCAATTTTACTTGTGTTTCTTGTTTTACGTTGTCCTTCAAGTATTCCAAATTCCATTTTCTTCAGTGTTGCATGTTTTTTATTCCAATGGTCCTGCAAGAATGCTCCGTTTTCTGTTACCTGTTCTGGTAGTTTCTTGCTCGATAACGGATCGGCCCGGAGGTTCTCAGCTGCGTCAACTGTACGTGCTGAATGAGGTTTTGTAGCCGTAATGTGGCTGCGTTGTCGAGAAAATTTGCTCCTTGATTGTATTCATAGGTTTCTTGCTGTTTTTCCAATTGTCCTTTGAGTTTGTTTTGAGGTGATGATAGTAGCATTTCTTACTATATTTGCAGACCCTCGCCTGCATAGTACTTGCAAATGGTGGGATGATAAAATTTGCAGCTGTCGCCATATTTACAGTGACCGTTATTATAATAGAAATTGCACATAGTTGGGTGGTCATATATACAAAATGCCGTTTGCATGGTATATGCATAAAGTTCTTTCAACATTATCACTCGTGGCCTTTGTTTTTGTCGTTTGTTTCATGTCCTTTTTCGGAGATAACTTCAGTTTATTATCGTGATTTCCCACTTGTTTCTTTTGTTATTTATTCTATTCATTCTGCTCTTCTCCAACTGATCTACGTGTGTTTCTTTTAGTGCTTCTGTTACAATAATTTTTTCGCCTTTGTGTGTCAGTATTCCAACATGTGACATGTTTGTATATCCACTGATTGGCGCTTGTGAGAGCGGCCGCAGACGATATCGGGTCGGGGGATGGCTATGTGTGTGTGTGTGTATAAGACATTATTTTAAGAGCATCGGAGACCTTGATTTCAGTTGTCTCCTTCTTCTAAGGGGAGGCATCGCCCTTGGCCCCTCCTTCGTACATAAATAAAAGTAAATAGACACGACAATGATTGTCCTCAAGAAGAAATGGCAAAGCTAATTAATAGAATGCCAGATTGTCAATATCTCTCTCTCTCTCTTCTCTCTCTCTCTCTCTCTCTCTCTCTCTCTCTCTCTCTCTCTCTCTATATATATATATATATATATATATATATATATATATATATATATAAGTAACCCCGTTTCATTTTCGAATATTTCATCGTATTTGAAATTCACACATCAATTTGTTATTTAAATGAACGATTTAATTGTTAAGTTACCTGTTCCACAATTGTAGAACAGGTAAATTCACAATTAAAGAAAACAGTTTTGTCTGAGATATTGCTGAGATATTGACAAATTTCCTGTTTTAAAGTGAACGGCGTTTGGTTGGGAACATTTGCACCGGACATACATTTCGAGTAATTTCGCCTCAGAAATAGTGTTATTCGTGAGAAATGTATATATATATATCTCGTATATATCTCGTATATATATATATATATATATATATATACACAGGGCGTCCCAAAAAAATGTATACACACTTTAAATAATTATAAAGGCAGTGTTATTAAAATACATTCATTTCAAAATGTAATAGAATCTACAGACATTATTTAATTGTTTTGTCAACGCCTGTTTTCAAACTGACGTCCGTTTTGGTCCAGGCACTGCTGATAACGCGAAGCAATGGAATCGCAAACATCACGAAACATTTCGTTTGGTATTTGTGTGCATTCTCGTTCAATGGCTGCTCTCAATTCAGCGACTGTTGCAGGTTTTATAGCGTAGACTTTGTCTTTTAAGTATCCCCATAAAAAAAAGTCTAGTGGTGTGAGGTCTGGTGAACGCGGAGGGTATTCTACGAAACCCGGTCCGGATCATCTTCATTAATAGCATAGACTAATCTTGGAATGTAACTTTTCCATTGACAGCGCTTCAAAATGCGTTGGACAGACGATTCTGAAATTCCTACCTCACGACTCGCTTGCCGCACAGATTTTCTTGGACTTTGGTGATACGGTTCCAGTACTCTTTCTTGCTTTGTGGGGCTTGTCGATGTCCGTGGTCTTCCGGAACGCTTCTTGTGGACATTCTGAACAGTTCCATCGGCTTCAAACGTATCTCTAATTCGAGTGATGGTAAGTCGCGTTGGTGGATCTGTTTGAAACTCCCTCCTAAACTGTCTTTGCACTTCAACTGCGTTTTCACACTTCCAGTAGCATTTTAGAATGAATTTCCTTTGTTCAAAGCTTAGTCTGACTGCCATTATTAATTCTAATGGGTTTAACTTGGAAAGAAAGAAACATCAATTGAGCTATCAACTGTTAAAGTGTGTATACATTTTTTTGGGACGCCCTGTATATATATATATATATATATATATATATATATATATATTATATATATATATATATAGTTATAGGGATGACAAAAGTAAATAGACACCTTTGGTTTTTTTTTTCCAATTTTTTATTTGATTTGATTAAAGTAAATAAATAATAACCGTTATACTGAATAAATATATTTAGAATAGTGGTGTCTTCCCTTTTGCATTACGTAAAGGTGGCACACACGTTCTACCATTCCATTAATGAACTTTGCCATTTGTTCTTGAGAACAATCAACGTAATGTCCACATCTGTCAACTCTTTTCGTGTACACCCACACACACACACACACACACACACACACACATACACACCAGTGGGTGTAGTGCTGCGGGAGCGCACGTGAGCGCCGCTCCCGCACCTCCATTTATCCAAATTTTATTTATTTATTTTTTTTTTAGTTGATACTTAGTTGGGAACAAACAGACTGAAATGAAAGCACTCGCTTCTAATTGGGATTTCAAATTGTTAATATTCCAAGTCTAAGTGAATTATTATTATTATTATTATTATATGTTCCTTAGAGCTACCTTAAAATTTGCCACTACACCCCTCACACACACACACACACACACACACCACACACACACATATATATATATATGGGATGAATTTCAAAATTAGACACGTGAAATGAATGAATGATGCGAACCCACACGGAAAAAGAAAAATGATTCCAAAGCCTTTCGTGTATTCAGAAGTACACCTCGTCAGGAGAGTAGCATTCCCTGACGAGGTGTACTTCTGAATACACGAAAGGCCTTGGAATTATTTTTCTTTTTCCTTGTGGGTTTGAATCGTATATATATATATATATATATATATAATATATATATATATAGATTATATACACATTTAACTGCAATGACCACGCAGTATATTAATGTATAGAAACGACGTAAGTATAGAGGATTTTCCATGCACGAGACAGCCGCGTGCGACCATTGTGAGAAAGTAAGATATAAAGAGAAAGTAATCCCATTAAGATATTATAATAATAATAATAATGATAATAATAATAATAATTAATAGTAACAATAATAATAAATAAGCTCAATTAATAGCGAGCGTGAATTAGTAAAAGTGAGACCAACACAGTACTGAAGCAATATTACGTTTAGAAATAAATGTAATTTCAAGATGGGAGGTGAGAATTTACTTTCTAAGAATTAGGGCTAAGACCTACGTCGTGTGGCCACCGTGGCCACTGTCATAACACCGCTTCCCGTCGATCAGCGAAATTAAACGGTATTAAGTCTGGAGAGTAGTTGGATGAGAGACCATCCTCCGCGTCCAGATTATGTAGCGACCCGTGGTTCGGATCCCACGTAAAGATGTAGGTCCCCTCCGTCATACTACCTTAGATGTTGCGAAGACGGTTAAACAACCCAAAAAAAAAAAATTCAACTGAATTTGGCGCCAAAATTTAACACCCGCCAAAATGTATTCATTTCCAGTCGTGTCATTCGTATTGAAATACCTCTCAATTGCGCCAGTTGTTTTACGCTCTAATACGGTATAAACCTAACTGTGAGTTTAACTAACTTAACCTAACTTAACCTTACCTAATATAGAAGTAAAAGGATGTCTCTCTCATTTGCTACAAAACGAAACGATATGAAACGAACATATTTTCGTGTAGGCCTATAAGTTAACCCAAAATGCATGGTTTATCACGGATGACTATGTAACATACAAAAAAATGTCATTACCTCAGAATTTGGTCTTTAGGTCTTCACGCGTTTTAGGCTTGGTGGAATAGAGCCTGTCTTTTATGTAACCCCACAAAAAAAAGTCAGGGGGTGTGAGGTCAGGTGAGTATGGAGGCCATTCCACTGGCTCATGAAAGGAAATTAGTCGCCCGGAAAAAATGCTTCCTCAAAAGGTTGCGAGTTTCACAGACAGTGTGTGAAGGTGCTCCATCCTGCTGAAACCACTCTGAATCTGGGGGTACATGCATTTATTCCTTTTACGGGAAAAATTAATTAGTCGAAATCTTGTAGCGTCTGACAGTGTGAATTTTGCGTTACCGTTAGTGCTTTTCCAGTTTCATTCTCAAAGAAGTAGGGACCTACTACACCATACCAACCAACAGCAACCCAAATGTTGAGTTTAGCAACATTACGGGGAAAGTCTATTGGAGCGCCAGCACGACTTTCCCAGCAACGGAAGTTTTGCTTATTAATCTCCCTAGACAAATGTACATTACACCCCTCAGTAAAGTGGATGTGTTTCAAAAACGCAGAATCTTCTTCTAGATTTGCTAACATCCACGTTGCGAATTCCATTCGTTTTTATCTTTAAACATTAGTCAGTGAAGTTTGTGAATGAATTTTGTACGGAAAAAGGTTTAATTCGGTAGGGAGTATACGATCCACGGATGTTCGTGAAATATCTACTTCTGCTGACAAACGTCGAATTGACTTCTGCGGACTGCGCGCAATAATTTCATGAACCATATTTACGTGTTGCACAGTTCTTGTGGATCGTCGCCTACCATTATCACCCTTGTGTTGATTGATTACATTTCCTTTTGTTTGAAATCTTCTAACAATTCGTGATATTGTCTTTCTATCGGATGGATCTCGGCATCCATATTCTCTCCAAAAGTTCCTCTGCACCTGCGTCACAGATTTGACACATGAAATCACTCAATGATCTTTATTTATATATATATAAATAATGACCTTTCCCATATATTAAGTTTATTTTTTACTACTTGAATTATAATAAGAATAATAATAATAATATTATTAATATTATTAATTTCCTAAGGGTGGCTCGGTTGGTTTTCTAATCTCGGTGTAAAAAATTGCAGTCGCTGCAGAATAAATTCTCAAAGCTGTGCCGTTATTTATCGTTTACTGTCACACACACGCACACACTTATATATATATATATATATATAAAAGATATAAACACACCTAAAATATTTAAGTATTTAAGAAGTAAAATTCAAGTTATTTTTGGAAGTCATTTTTCGCTTCGTAATTGCCAAGATTAAAAATGGGGTAAAATTCTTTTCTTTTTTTTTTTAGTAAAATTTGCAAGTGTTTATTTAGAGTTGAAAAAAAATGAGGACGCGAGAATGGAATAGTGAAGAATGTGTGTGTGTGTGTGTCTGTGTCTATATACAGGGTGGTGCAAAAGTTAAATTCTGTACCGATTCATCGATTTGTTGTACCTGGTATTCCATACATTAAAACCAAGCTCACCCTCTCGTCTATTGTTAATTTCACAGCCATCCCCTACCTAAAAGAAAAAAAATATAATAAACACTGAAAATTCCTATAATGCGCGACTTTTGCGCCACCCTATATATATATATACACTATATATATATATAAAATGGTTAGTATCATTGACTGGATCTATCAGCTACCAACCCCGGGTTTTGATTCCCTGCAATGTCAGGTGGTTCTCAGCTCACCCAGCTCCTCAGCCTTCCATACAAAAAAATTGGTTGATAAGTAAATGGGTACCCTGGATAGCCTCGAGGATTAGAGTTTAGACGCAGAGCTGCTGATTAGAATTTCGTGAGATCGAGTCCGGGCGAGGATTTTGTAATTTCTGATCTTGTGGGTTACAAACTTGAGCTTCGTCAGAATAAACAATTCGGGCTAAAGCAAAGCTAAAGTTACTTACGTTTAATATATATATATATATATATATATATATATATATATAGAGAGAGAGAGAGAGAGAGAGAGAGAGAGAGAGTATAGCGACGAGCTACTAAGGTAATTTACCAGTCTAAGGAACAACTCATACACTGACTGTTTAAAAACATTAAATTTATTTTCACTTGTACGAGTATAAAAGCGAATTCGCGGAGATTTAATCCAAATGCTTAAAATTGTTAAAGGTTTTGATAACGTCGACGCCAAAAAATATTTCACCTTTAGAAATGCAGATAGAACTCGCAGTACAGTA
The DNA here is from genome assembly GCA_023014485.1 of Bathynomus jamesi. NCBI lineage: Eukaryota > Metazoa > Arthropoda > Malacostraca > Isopoda > Cirolanidae > Bathynomus > Bathynomus jamesi. Next base: position 603,047 of record JAJOZX010001581.1, on the reverse strand, counting down.
ATGGTGTTAAATTAGTGAGTAAACATTTTATTTCTAATGAAACTAAAAATTTTTTCTTCAATCGGAAAGTTAATTTGTAGAATGGATTGCCAACTAACGTAGTTCAAAGTAAATTGGTCGAATCCTTTGAAAAAGAGATAAGATGTTTATCTTACCTTAACCCACCAGTTAGAAACATTTAGTTAGCGCGGAAAAGTAGTGTAGAATTTTTATTCGGATTTCTCCTCGGATTTCTCCTCTTTAGTTAAGAAATTATACGACGTGTAAACTTTTTTTCTGACCGCCCCCTCGCGTAGGAAAGATAAGTCATTCAAGATAGAAACTAAAATAACAAAGTGGTTTTTTTTATACAATTTTTCTTCATGCGGGGGTACGGGGGGCGAACATACGTTTTTTTTTAGTATGTTGCAACGTTGTTTCATTTCGGATTTTAGTTGAATTTCTTTCTGTGGCGAGAAAATTGTACTTTTTCTCTTTAACGATCGACTTTTGTTTAATAATTTGGACTTTTTAATATATATAAAATTATATATATATATATATATATATATGGTGTATATATATTAGTGGTGGACCGGATATCCGCATCCGCATCATTTTTGACATCCGCATCCGGCACTTCTGACTGCGGATGTTATGCGGATATTATCTCCAGTTAATTATGCAATTTACAATTAAATTAGCTTATAAAGTAGCTTATAAGGCCCAGTCATGCACATTTCATGCACATTGAAAATCCGCATCCGCATCCGCAGTTGTTGAAAAACTGACATCCAGTCCACCACTAATATATATATATATATATATATATATATATACACACACACACACACACACACACACACACAGGGTGTGTGTATATATAAGCAAAGAACCACAGGGAAAAGGAAAAGGAAACACGAAATCCAAGCGCTTTCGTGATATATTCACATCTTCAGGGACATCTTTTTGTCCCTGAAGATGTGAATATATCACGAAAGCGCTCGGATTTCGTGTTTCCTTTTCCTTTTCCCTGTGGTTGTTTGCTTAAAAAGATCACGTGTTGTTCTGTGATTTTATTATATATATATATATATATATATAATATATATATGGTATATAGAAATATACAGGGTGGCCCATAAGTCCCAATCGGTTATAATTAAAGCGAAAATACAAAAAATTGAACAAATTAAAATGTTTATAATAAATTTAGAAATATTTATTGATTATTCAAAGTGTAAAATATAACTTACTCGACAAATATTCTTTCCTTAGTAATCGATTACATCAGTGTAAGTTCCGCTAGATGGACTTTCGCTTTAATTATTTAAACTGAATTTTGTTTTAGTGATTTTCCGAGAAAAATGTTTCATGTTATTTTTTTAAATGTTTTTTATAAATGTTTCGGTAATTTGCTTTTAGAAAATTTTCATTTCAACTTGTGACAAAATTTCTTCTAAAAACTCCGAAGCAAAAACTAAAACGCAAAAAGCTCAATTAAAAAATAAATAAATAAATAAATTATATATATATATATATATATATATATATATATATATATATATATTGTTATGTTTTACTTAATGTATTATTAATTTATGCCTGTTTCGTTTTTTTAAGCGCAAACTCAACGTTATTTAGGTTTGCCCCGTACCTTCTATTAGAGGTGAATAAAACAACTTTATTATAACAAATTAATCTATTACGTCACTGAGTTTAACACTGAACAAATTATAATGCAAAAATGAAATTTTAACATTTATGACAATCAGTGATGTAGGTCTCGAGATCGGTCTCGGTCTCGAGACCCAATTTGCAGATCTCGATCTCGATCTCGGTCTCCGCTATTTAGATCTCGGTCTCGATCTCGACAGACGCGGTCTCGGTTTTTCTCCCCGAGACCTTTCGAGACCTCTCGAGACCGTAATGAAAAATACATGTTATTGGCATACTCATGATGGTGGCTTGGTTGAACAGACACAATCCAGAATGTTTATGAAAGTTTGTAAAAGTAAGGGACTCTAGGTATTCACTAATCAGTCACCCTGTTTTGAGTTACCACGTTTGTCTTGCGGGGGGGTGTGGGTCTGGATTTTTTTAGGTTAGCGCTACAAAAAAATTTGCTCCCACCCGCCCCCGTCAGATTAATTTTATTGAAAATGGAAACACTAAATAGAGAATTAATATATTATATATATATAGGTATATATTATAAGGCCACTTAGTGTTGCCAAACGGCGTGTCAACCTCTGTGGCGTGATAAAAACGACTATCCTCCCATCCAATATGTATTTGAAAAAATAAAATGCTTCACACAAAAATAATGCAAGAAATACAGCATAAAGAAAACAGTACCGATAAATTCAATAAAGCATAGAGTAGTGGGTAGTGGGTACGTTCATTGAACCTTCTGTAACAGATATAAAAGAAGTAAATAAATAAAAAGTACGTGTATATATATATATATTCAGTTGTTAATTTATAGGCTACACTTTTTGCATTCAACACACTACATCTGAGAAAGTAGTTATTAGTTTATTAATATACTTAACATAGTCTAATTTCCATAGTAGTGTAAAACAAATTGAAAGGGCATGAGCTTGGTCTCGGTCTCGATCTCGAAAGGTAAATCTCGACCTCGAACCTTTGATCTCGGTCTCGATCTTGGTCTCACAGGATCAGGTCTCGGTCTCGGTCTCAGTCTCGGACTTGGTGGTCTCGACTACATCACTGATGACAATTTGTTGAAGAAATGACATTTGAGACAACTGACTTTTACCTTAAGAATTTTACATTCAAAATTAATACAAGCTAATTAACTCCTTTAATTTATTGGTTAATTGCTTAATTGATTATAACCGTAATTGCAAGTTGCAAGACAATTAAAATGAATGGATAGACCATCAAAATAGCTTATGTAGTTGCTTCATGAATTACATCCTTTTGTTTATTTGGTCCTCTACCTTATTTGCTACCGAGCATAATACAATTTAGATTGAATTATCTTTAAAGTAACAATTGTTTCTCTACCCGCCCTTTTGACTGTATTAGCTAGATGCATAATACATTTTCATAGAATTATTTTAATTCTATTTAGTTAATTTACCATAATAACTATGTATAATACAGTACGATAATATATAATACGATATAATTCTTGTAATTTAATTGATACTTTATACACACTAGAATACCGTATACATACATTTTTTATACAGAGTGTCCCATAAGTTTGGAACCATAGGGTAAAATAAGTAATTCATGTTTTCCCGTTTATGCAAGTGCCCATGATGTCTTTGAGTAAGGAAGAACGCATCCAGGTAATTCTGCTCGTAGGAAATCGGAGTCAGAGGGAGGTCGCTGAGGAATTTAACAGATTGCATCCGGACCGCGCGCCGATAACGCACAGCTGTGTCGGCAAACTTGTAGCAAAGTTCAGGGAAACGGGATCCATAGGAGATAAACCACGCAGTGGACCTCCGAGGACATCCACCGACGATGACACAGCCGCTACCATCCTCGCTCATTTCACAAACAGTCCCCAAAAGTCTCTTCGGCGTTTTTATTGCCGTTTTTATCATTTTGCCCTATGGTTCCAGACTTACGGGACACCCTGTATATTCATTTTTCGAATGTAAAGAACTCGGTATCCGTTTTCTGTGCGGAGGAATTTATGATAGACTATTCTCTGAGTCTTTAAATCACCAAATGTACACAGAATTCTTCCGTTTTCTTCCGTTAAATTTTAAGGAAGGACTATTTTACGTCTTGAATTTATCTGAGCCAACCCGTTTGCTTTTCGGGTAATTTATGCTCAAGTCGGGGAACAATGGTACGTTATGCCACACAGTATTTTTCGGTACAAACCTCCCGACAACTTCAACCCAAAGATTGAAAAAGTAATTTAGTGTTCGCATAACATGAAATCGATCTTAAATTAATTTCATTCTTTCTTTCTACCATTTTTATTTCATTTTGATATTTACACATACAAAGTAGTGTCTTTTGCATGAGCAATTTTGTCTCTTGGTTAATTATAACCCGTAATTAATTAATCAACCTGTTTTGCATTATCCATAGATAAATATATATATATACAGGTCGCTCTCGCTTTATGCGACTTCTCTTAATGCGATTTCGTACCTATGCGACTGGCCGGGTTCGATGTGCGAAGCTTGTGCGACCAGTGTAGGCGCACACGGACTCCGCTATGCAGTTGGTGCGGGTGGACTGTGGAGCAGTGAGTCAGTAGCCTCGCGAGGTAGTTCACACGCTCCCTCATTCTCCTTCACTCAGCGTCGCATTCTCCATTGTTGCGTGGCGGCCTACGCTCCTCGCTCTAATCTTTTAGTGTGAGGATTGCCATTACTATTGACTTTAGCGCAACGAGTATTCAAGTAAATACCTTTTATTATTTATTTTAATATTTTTTTACATTAAATGTTAGATGATTGTTTTATTGTATTTGGTGATTTTTCATTGGATTTGTTATGAAAGAGTGTTAGAAGGGTTTGTTTTCAGGGGTCAGTAGAGGTCCTAGAACGCATCCCTATTAAATACATGTAATAAATGGCTCTCTATACCAGGGGCGTACCGAAGAGGGGGGGGGTTGAGAGAGGCGGTCGCCCCCCCCCCCCCCAACTTGGGCCTTGTACCGGTGTCTATTGATGTGCTTATCTCTATAACTATGTACTAAAGTTTGTACATACAGTTACAAAGCTAAGCAGGTTTGTTTTAGTTTGTATATTTTATAGTAGGAATACATTTTAAATTATTACGAATTTATTCTATATGCATTAATATGAAATATTAATACTGTAATAAACCTGTCACCCCAGGCCAGTGTTGCACGGTAAAAAATTGAAAACCCGCCAAAACATGCTTAAAAACCAGCCCAAAAACAGCCAAACCAAACTTTCATAATATATATATATATATATATAATAATAATAATAATAATAACATTAAACTTGTTTGGTATATACACACACACACACCTTTGTTTTCGTTACTCACACGGTAAAAAATTTGCATGTATCGGTGACCAATACATGCAAATTTTTTTTAGTTTACAGTATTTATATTTGTTTAATATTCAAACTTTCCGCTATTAATCAAAAATTCGCCAACCCACGTCTGTAGATTTTTACGCGCCAATTAGTCTTGAAACAGCCCAATTTGGCAACTGTGCCCAGGCATTCTTACAACTGTTCACTGTGATTTTAGTTCTGTTTAGTTCTATTCTCTGCATTGGCGATTTGTAATTCTTGTAATTGTTATCAAGTGCTTCTGTGACCCGCATTGTATACTCGGACATTGTGAAGTGAGCTGCTACATGGATCTTCATCATTATTTCAAAAGAAAAAATGAGTGATGCAAATATGAATGAAGCTGATAATCAGAGTAAATTTGCCAAATCTAGACTTAATCAAATTGACAATTTTGAACAATCTTCCGTTGCAAATAATACACAGACCAAGACTTCGAATTCCGGTGTCCCAAGTGCATCTAGTGATTATGCGGCATTAGCAAGCAGTTCGTCAAATCTGAATATTGGCTCTAGTAAATGTTTATGTATATACAAATCCTGGGTACACCCCTGCTCTATATGCGAAATCGCTTTATGCGAACTTTTTTGGGGAACGCAACCCCCTCATAAAGCGAGGGCGACATATATATATATATATATACAGAAGGGCGTACCGTGAAAAAATTTTCGGAGGGGGTTTTAATTGTCGGTTCACTTATATATATATATATATATATACAGGGTGGGCCGTAAGTTTCCATACATAGGAAAAATAAACATTTTTTTATGGACAACCATTTTTATTTATATAATATGCTCTACATGGTTGCCATTGTTTTGAAAACACATTTCAATACGTGTTCCCCACTGTTGATGAACACGCATTAGCACAGTTGACGTTATGCTTGTAATGGCGTTGGTGATACGTTCCTTTAGATGATTTATGTCTCGTATCTTTTCCTGATACACCATGGCCTTCAAGTGCCCCCAAAGATAGAAATCAAGGGGGGTGAGATCTGGAGATCTGGGAGGCCACTCCACAGGACCACGCCGACCAATCCAAGCATCCGGAAACTGCTGATCCAAATACCGACGCACGTATTTAAATTAAATTTTCCTATGTATGGAAACTTACGGCCCACCCTATATATATATATATATATATATATATATATATATATATATATATATATATATATATATATATACACACGTTTGAATAGCCGCAATTTTTGAAGAATGGGAGAGAGCAAGATTTAAAACATGCGCGCTACAATGAACATAGATAGCTAAAGGGCGCTCCTTTCTCGCAAAAGTTTGAACACCACGTACATCACTCATCATAGCTGCTGCTCCATCGTATCCTTGACCGACCATATATTCCATGCATACTCCATTGCTTTTCAAACAGTCAATTATTGTAGTGGCAAGACCACGGCCGGTTAGGTCTTCTACAGGTATAAACTCAAGAAAATCTTCTTTAACTTGAAATGTTTCTTCATCATTGTATCTCAAACACAGCGACATTTGCTCAATATTAGCCACATCTGTAGTTTAATCCGCAAACAACTTCCTTTCGAATTATTTCGCCACATAAATCAACGAGTTCATTTTTAATACGAGGACTTGTATACTTCGCAACTGCAGACGAGCTTGCAAGGTGATCACTTAAAACACAGTCTCCAGCTTCTATTCGAAATCTGAGGAGAGCTCGAAAATTTCGGAAGAATTTTTAAACCCCATGAACCCCCTTCACTTTATATATATATATATATATATATATATATATATTGTTGTTATTAAAGCAAAACTTTCAAATTTTTATTCAAAATTTACATTTCAAATTCTTTTAGTGTGAGCAATTTCCAACTGATTTAATAAAAAATGCAAAAACTTCACTTTTTTCTACGTGAAGGTCAACATATGAAAATAAAAACCCACTCTAATAGACAGAGTTTATTTCCACAACAGTTTCGACGCCCACTGGCATCCTCCTCGGGTGGATACAGAAAAACGAATGAACCAAAACAAGAGGGAAAAACAGTCCAGGGACCGACCGTTAAGAAATTCGCACCTAGGTTAGATCCCATTCTCCCGACACCGGAAGGGCATTTTCATTAAGTACATTCGCACAAATTTAAAACTATCTTCCTGTTCTAAACATAAAGATTCTATTATTTTTTTATTTTTTTACACAATTATTACATTTATTATTAAATTTATTACATTTAATATTGCATAATTACTTATTACAGAAATTATAAATTTATTATTACATTGGTTATTACATTGTTGTTTATTATACAGAACTTATAAACCGAAAAACGAATGAAAAAGGCGATTAGGAAACAATCCAGAGACCATTGAGAAATTCGCACCTAGGTTAGATACCGTTCTCCCGACACCGGAAGGGCATTTTATTACAGGGTCCCGCTTATAAGTACATTCGCACAAATTAAAACTATCTTCTTCTTCTATACATACAAATTCTAATATTTTTACATAATTACTGCATTTATTATTGCATTTACATTTTTTTTTTTTTTTTTAACATTTATTATTACCTTTACCCTAATTATTAAATTTATAATATTACCTTTATTATTACATCTGTTGCATTTATATTTATTTCCACATTTATTACTTCCATTATTACATTTACTAAAAGCGAGTAAGGAAACAATCCAGAGACATTTAAGAAATTCACACTTAGATTAGAACACGTTCCCCCGACTCCGTAAAACCGTTGACGAAAGATTTTAAGTTTGCTTTGGCGTTCAAATATTCGTCTACCGTGAAAAGTAAATTGGTTAGGAATAACGTTGCAAAAGAGGAACAAGCCTGTGTCTACAGCATTCCCTGTAAAAGTTGTGATTTAGTATACGTGGGAGAAACTGGAAGAAATATTGAAACCCGTATTAAAGAACACAAATATGCCTTCAGAAGTTGTAATACTAATAATGCCATTTTTTATCACGCCAGCCAAAATAATCATGCTATAGATTGGGAATCAAGTAAGGTACTTTATAAATGTAATAATTATGTCAAAAGAAAAATAATAGAATCTGTGTGTATAGAAAAAGTAGATAATTTTAATTTGTGCGAAGGTACTTATAAGTTAGACCCTTTAATGAGATTCTTGGTCAAAAAATCCCTTACGGAGTCGGGGGAACGTGTTCTAACCAAAGTGTGAATTTCTTAAATGTCTCTGGATTGTTTCCTTACTCGCTTTTAGTAAATGTAATAATGGAAGTAATAAATGTGGAAATAAATATAAATGCAACAGATGTAATAATAAAGGTAATATTATAAATTTAATAATTAGGGTAAAGGTAATAATAATAAATGTTAAAAAAAAAAAAAATGTAAATGCAATAATAAATGGCAGTAATTATGTAAAAATATTAGAATTTGTATGTATAGAAGAAGAAGATAGTTTTAATTTGTGCGAATGTACTTATAAGCGGGACCATGTAATAAAATGCCCTTCCGGTGTCGGGAGAACGGTATCTAACCTAGGTGCGAATTTCTCAATGGTCTCTGGATTGTTTCCTAATCGCCTTTTTCATTCGTTTTTCGGTTTATAAGTTCTGTATAATAAACAACAATGTAATAACCAATGTAATAATAAATTTATAATTTCTGTAATAAATAATTATGCAATATTAAATGTAATAAATTTAATAATAAATGTAATAATTGTGTAAAAAAATAAAAAAATAATAGAATCTTTATGTTTAGAACAGGAAGATAGTTTTAAATTTGTGCGAATGTACTTAATGAAAATGCCCTTCCGGTGTCGGGAGAATGGGATCTAACCTAGGTGCGAATTTCTTAACGGTCGGTCCCTGGACTGTTTTTCCCTCTTGTTTTGGTTCATTCGTTTTTCTGTATCCACCCGAGGAGGATGCCAGTGGGCGTCGAAACTGTTGTGGAAATAAACTCTGTCTATTAGAGTGGGGTTTTATTTTCATGATTTAATAAAATTCTCTATTTAAAATGACTTTATATAAACGCAGATATATATTCCCTCTCTCTCTCTCTCTCTCTCCATATTATATATATATATATATATAATATACATATACATAAAGAAATCACAAAGCAACACGTGATCTTTTTAATAAGCAAAGCACCACAAGGAAAAGGAAACACGAAGTCCGAGCGCTTTCGTGATATATTCACATCTTCAGCGACAAGAGAGAATAGAGAGAGAATTTACGAAATAAATTAGTTAAATACACAAGCGTAAAATTCCCCAATAGGCAACTCAATCTAAAAACAATCTAAAACTTCCCCAATAGATAACTTAATCTAAAGGCTACTAAATTATCGAACACATAAAAACTATATAAAAGAAATTATACAATTAACATGTACACATAAAATTATAACAGTTATTAGAAATAGTATTTATTTAATTAAAACAGGCAATTAAGTGGCAAGAATGCAGTAGTCTAAGGAAACAAAGGACATGGCGCAATCATCAGCACGTGTTATTTCCAAAATATTTCGTTACGTATTGGGGAAGCGAAAAATCCCCCAATAGGCAACTCAATCTAAAAACAATCTAAAACTTCCCCAATAAAGTCTAAAGTCAGTAAAATATCGAGTACATAAAAACTATGTAAAAGAAATAATACAATTAAAATGTACACATAAAAATTATAACAATTATTAAAATAATATTTATTTAATTAAAACAAACAATTAAGTGGCAAGAATGCCGTCAGAATATTCCACCACTTTTCTGACAATGTATATGAGTCTAATTTGTAAAGCCCAGGACTAATATTAAGAACAAAATCAGCATTATTCTTGATCACACTCGATTCAATTATATTTCTACTAACAGTAGATTTACTAAAACTTAATTTGGAGGCATTTTTCCAGTCAATGGGATGATTAGTATCTCTTACGTGAATGAAAATGGCGTAGATTCCTGGCCGGTTCTTATACTGTATTTATGCTGCTTAATACCTAATTCTAATGTCTTGCCAGTTTGACCAGTGTAAAATTTATTACATATTGTGTATGTAATTTTATATACACAACCCTGTTCACTTAAAGGGGAGTTCTTAATCAATGAATTCTTAATTACATCTAAATTTCTGAACGCGATATTTACATTAAAAGTCCTCAGCAATTTTCGCAGATCAAGGAAATTTTCTTTAATGGTAATACTAAGACTTTTTTGTGGTATAAGGAGTCTTGTCTTTTACCTCGTAGAAGGTTTTCTTTGCCATTTTTAAAGATTTATCTATGCAGTTCTTTGAATATTTAAAATCAAACGCAATTTTATATATTTTACTAATTTCATCATCAATGAACTCTGACTACACATTCGTAAGCATCTTAGGAACAAAGTAGAAAAAACGGTTCGTTTTACGTTAATGTGGTGAGCCGAATTAATGAATATAGGAACAATTATTAGTGGGCTTTCTGTAAATACTGTACCTAAACTTTTTTTCCGGACCTATATATTAAAACATCTAAAATGGGATCGATGAGTCTTTTTCTATTTCAACTGTAGAAT